>WSUD01000183.1:0-26746 GCA_019633495.1 Tulasnella sp. 427 | reverse complement strand
AACGAGGTCGTGGACGTGGACGAGCTGAGGGAGAAGATCAAGAAGAGCTATGTTGAAGAGGGGAAGTTGGTCGGTGGGAAGAAGAGGAAGTTTAGGATGGAGGATGAGGAGGTGGATGGGGAGGACGGGTTGGAGGAGGGTGTGTAGGCGAGAGGGTTATTTCTTCTGGTCGTTGAGTGGACTGTTATTTTGTATTGAAAGACTGTTGATACGGCGGGATTGTACTGCTTTAAAACAATGGGACGGATCTTTTGACATCTTCTTGAATATCTCTAGCATAAAGACTGAGGAGCGTCGACAAGGTGCATAACGTAATACGCGGAGAGTTACCTGCACCGTACGCTCTCTTCAGCCAGATTGATCATCTTTCAATGTTTCTACCGGTCCTATACCAGCTGCGCCTCACCACATTGGGCTACTTTTTGAGGCTGCATAGACATTGCGGACATTCGATCGGGAGCGAGGGGGATTCGAGTGGCTCCAGCATCCCCGTGGCAACGACGACTATCGAGAACCCTCTTAGCACACCTGCAGGCGAGAAAGGAACGTAGCAATAAAGAAGCTGAAGCTCGCGAATAAGGACTCGAATGTCACGGAAAAGCTGTCGAAAATACCCCAGCTGCTAGTGTATCGTAAACCCCAGCTATGCCCGTGTCATTTCATTTACCAGTCTGCAGGCTGTCTGCATCCTGACCCCTCGACTCTCGGACCCATCCAAAGACTATTAGAATACTTGGATCGGAAGAAGATGCGGAGAAGAAGATCGCTTGGATCGTATCATCCTGGGAAGCGAATTCGAAACGTGCGTGAATTTCTCCGCTTGTGGGAGGGGGTACATAACCAAACTGGGTGTGGTCGGTGAGAACTGGCCAAACTTGACTATGATGGATACTTGCACTTAATCCCCTTTTCGACCGAAGTAAATGGGTCTCGCGTACTTTCACGGCGGGCATTCCCCGATGAAGTCAAATCGAGAAGCCTCCCGCGCGCCCAAATCAGCGGTGCTTCCATCCTCAAACTGGTATCCCATTAACATTATCATCATATCCTCAAAAGTGGTCAGCGGTTCAGCGGACATCGGATCCGCTCGGGTCCTCAGGCACGCTACGGTCTGGTCGAATGCAACGGTTCTCCCGAAGTTGCCTTATATGGCTGCAAGGCATTCTCACATTGACCGGACCTCGCTCCGCTGTGGGTCTGCTGAGAGATCCTAGAGCGCGGTACACCAGACTCTGGCAAGCGATCCTGCGGGCGTTCGTTTGGGACAGCTGGGAGGCGAAGTTCGGGATTCGGAAACGGAGCCTTCTCTTATAATGTTTTCGTCTCATCAATAGATTATGACAGGCAGGACATGCGGAGACGGAGCGCGCTCTTAGGTACTGGTATATTTAGTCTTGGCCGGATGGGACTAGATTGAGCGCATCCATCGCTTGCTCTCGGGTAAATACGACGCCATCGAAAGCCGACACGCTGATGCGAAAGCCTTTACACGCAAGTGGCTAATGCCTCGTCACAGAGCTTCAGGGTATACACGGAGGGTATTCTTCTAGGTATCCTTAGCGGCAAGCCGATAACATACTAATCTAGGACATCCCCATTCAAGGTTTTTTCCTCTTCGTCGGCCCTCGTCCTGGTGCCCCTGTCCCTTTCGTAATTACTGGGACGAACTGCATGCTCGCACCACCATTGTCGGAAGGGCCGTCACGACTTGCCTCTACACCGTCACCCCAGCCCGGCACTAAGACGCCAAATTGATTCGAGTTCCTATTAGCTTCCCGGGCGCTGTCATCTCTGTTACTAGATGTGGTAGCTCGATAGGGTGGAATGTTGTCGTATTTGAAGGATGATGTCGAGGGCACGTCGCCGCTGCGACTTGGATGAGGTGCCCTGGGCTGAGCGATCATCGCCGGACTTGCTGGCCCGTCGGGCGAAACTAAAAGAGGAGCTTCCTTGTTGCGATTTAGGCTCGACGTCTGTTGGAGTGCTTCCGAGCGCTTGAAGAAGGCTTTCTCCTGTTCCGAAAACACGCACGTTGAAGGCGATAGACTGGGGTTCGGGTGAGGGTCGCTCGTTGGATGCAAAGGTTCGCGTGCTAATAGCGGGTGTAATCCTAGGGCCGCGGAGGGATATTAGAAGAGTGTGGGAAACGGTCTCTCCAAGTTACCTCCTGTACTTACTGGTCGGCGGCTGAGCGCTCTGGGAAGCTTCAGATTTGGAAGACATGACGATGGTTCAAAACGTGAACTGGGACTTTCTAGCGATGCTAAGCATACGATTGACTCTCTTTATACAAAAGCATTTCTCCCCGTTCGGCGCATTTGTCTGCTGTGCCGAGCAAACGGGAGCTAACGATATCCTCCAGGCTTATTTCCACGGGACCGCATTTCGATTTCATCAAGCCCGCTTCAGAGACATTTGCTGGGCATCTCTATCAATAAAGGGCGAATGCCGAAGCACACGTGTGCGCCACAGTTCAAGGCGATGACGAAGAGAGTTGAAGGCCTGCAACGACATATCGTTTTCTTTCATAAAGATTGCAAACACATGGCCTCAAATGCCAATCCAACAGCTTACACGAGTATTGGTAGATTGCCGTTGGTCACAAATGTATCAAATTTGTATGACTGCCTTTAGCTTCTGATCCTCATCTGGTCACCCACTCGTCGTGTCGGCCTCGCCCGCAGTCCATATGGGCGCAATCTTAAACCGATCTCACGCGCTTCAAGCCTATCTCACAAGTACCTTAAATGTAAATCATTAAGGGCTACTTAGTGGAGAGACAGATCTCGTTGCCTTTGCGGGGTGTTATTTAAGCCGGCTAGGTCCACTCGCTGATTGGCTTGATCTTTCCACTCGATCGGATTTACGTGACTCTAAGCCACGGCCCGGTTCAATGGATCCACATCTAATATTGCTTCATCCCCCCTGGCGACTCTGGATTTGTAATGAAGTATGTAGAGGTCAAAAGCACCGATTAGGTCATTGGATCTCATCAACAAGATCTACATGAGAGCTAGATTTAGATGTAGTACTTGAATGTAAACCAAACACTTCATTTTTCACCAGAACGCATAATGCGACGGCTGCATCGATTCGGGACGATCTCGATGGCTCACCATCGACTTTGATGCGACTGACTCGTGGACTCTGTGAGAACCGGCCACCTCGCAAGCGCCTCACTTCCCCAATAGGCCGATATTACCAATATACTGCCAATGGTAAGCGGCTTGGAGGCTTGATTCAAAGACTTGCGCGGCATTCAATTTTGTCCGAATGACCTAGCAGGTTAAGAATCGTTGGCGCCGCCGGCTGCTGCGTAGCCTGAGCTCAGGAAACACTGTGGAAACAGGGCTCGTGTGCCTTTTTAGCAGGCGAACATTCTTATTTGATCGGTCATACAATTGCCGATGTCCGGGTAACGCCCGAAG
The DNA here is from genome assembly GCA_019633495.1 of Tulasnella sp. 427. Lineage (NCBI taxonomy): Eukaryota > Fungi > Basidiomycota > Agaricomycetes > Cantharellales > Tulasnellaceae > Tulasnella > Tulasnella sp. 427. The sequence continues at coordinate 23,318 of WSUD01000183.1, read as the reverse complement.
TAAACGGGGCTTAGTAGGTAACGGTCGAGTTGCGTGATGGCTCGGAGCCTTAACTGCACTCCGTCTACTCGCTGAGGCCAGATCAACTCCTCATGGGCCTTCAAGATAAAGTCCGTTCATCACGGCCAGGTCCTGAAATGTATGTAATTTAACGTTCTTTCTTTATGGGTCATCTCCGCTCCTTGTTCGGTTGTGCAAGGAGGCTTCATGCTTTGGGTCGCAACTTTGTGACACCGCATATCAGCGGGCATCAATCTCCGAGCGATCGCGTAGCATTACCTGCGAGCTGGAAGCCCCATTGATATGGGGTTTAGAGGGGAAAAGGTCCACTATGTTTAGGTACTCGGATATTAGACGTAGGCAGGTGTATGAATTGCCGAAGTGACAAAGATTGGACCAGTCCTAAACGCTACGAGTTACTCAGGGAGAAAACAAAGAAAATGACGGCAATGGCAAGATGCAGCGCGTTCTTCTACATTTCGTGATATAAGGACGTCCTGAGACTGGCAAAGAAAACGCGGAGCTACAGAGGGTATGGTGACCATGAGGCCACCACTCAAATCCGAGCGCAAAGACCAATTTCATGCCATCAAGACCTACACATAATCAAGTCTGGTTCTCTGTTACATATTGAACTGGGAGGAAGCTTTTCTCAGGTCGCTGTCCAGTTCATCTGAGAGATCACACCAACCGTGGGAGGGAGTACCGCGGCGACAAGTCAACTTCACGGCCACCGCATCTCCAAATTGTCGGCACACCATCACCCGCCTATCGGCTATGGCTGTTAATCAATACGAGACCGAAGATAATCAGCAGAAGCCTCCCTACGGCCTTTACTCATGCCACGAGTGGCTTTAGAGCGCATCTCCTAGAGGTCTTTGAAACGGACCAGCATTGTCAACTGACAATGTGACACTTGTTTCCGCAACCCTGCCGTCTTGCCGACATACATAATGCGCGGATGTAGCCACGGTCACCATGAGGGCCAGAAACCAGAGCGCAAGTTGCAATTGTGCAACCGAGAACAATCGGATTGCCTTCTTTGTCTTTTGGACCCTAGGCCTGAGGACGCGGAGAACAAAAGCATCCCGCCTTTGAGCAAGGGCTTCAACATGAACTCAGACAACAATATCACAGCCACTCTCTCATGGATCTGGTATATAAGTATATATCACGATACACTCTGCTACACGTTTGCCCCCTCCATTCCCCTTCCTCTCTCTTCACAGCCCGACGACTCTAGTCACGGGACCAGCTCTCTCGTTATCTTATCTCCCTTAATTTCACCTTTTTCTTGTGCTGGTCACCTAATTCCCTTTAACGCCGTTCATTCAAGCTACCAGACACCTCTCTCTTTTATCCCCTTTTCCTTTAAAAACCTTTCACACACCATGTTTCTCCGAGCATACGTCTTCATCGGGACCAACGCTGTTCGCGTTCTCTCCATCATCGCACTTATTCTTGTTTTCGCGTCCAACATTCTCGTAATGGTCGAGTCAGTACTATCACCCTTTGTTCAATCAGCCGGTTCCCGCTGACATTTTTTGCCGAAAGTGATATCAAGAGCGTCCACCGTGGCGATACTGCCTCCTTTACGACGACGGACGCAAGTGGGAATGTCGAGACAATCGAATGCGATTACTTTGAAGGCTCTACCGTTCCAAACCGTGAGTAAAGAAACGGTGCGGGCAGACTTTCCTCGTCTCACACTGTGTTGTTCAGAACCCGCCGGAGCATTCTGGGCCGTCCTCAACCGGCTCTTCATCATTTTCACTACAGTCATCCTTATTCTCAGCGAAGTCGGCTGGCCAGAATCATTCTTCCGTAACTTCCTCCCCATCCTGGGTCCGGAGTTCGGCGTTGGTATCCTTGGTGCCGTTCAATGGATCACCGCGGCAAGCATCCTGAGCCACCACGTCGAGGAGTTCCCGCTCGTCAGCGCTTGGTTCCTCTTTGCCATCGGCTGCCTCAACATTATCCTGGGCCTCCTCTACCGATCCGACATCAAAGTTAAGCGAAGCATCACTACGTTCCGCGAGACGAAGGCCAAGGAGCTCCTCCCCGGACCCGTTCAGAACGCTGCCCCGTCTTTCAAGATCTTGGAAACTAGCGTCGGCTCGATCTTCAGCCATGACGAGAAGGGAAGGTTGTCCAGAAATAACACGGGTGCTTCTCAGCAGAGCGGCGACCATTCCGCGGGGGGCTTCGGTAGCGGCTATGGCTTCGGCAGACAGGGGGAAAAGGCAGCCAACTTGAAAGGTAGGACTTCATCGGCCAATTTGAATCTCAGCAGGACTACTGTGGCTGATGCACCTCCGTTTGATCCATCACCAGGTTTCATGATTTCCCGTCCCGTCGATTCGCTACCCCGCTATGCACCTCGGCCACCCAAATCGGATACCCAAGACTCCGATGACGAGGGCAACAGCCCTTTCCGAGGCAATCGGATTTGAGTCTTGAAAGGATCCTCTATTGATTCGGTCGTTCGAATCGGACATTTTTACGTATATTACATTTGTATAACAGTCATCCGTGCTAATTACTACACCCATATTTCCATCCAATGTATTAACACAGAATGGAAGTATTCCAAGGTTTGTCAAGAAATGGGTAGCTCGGAGGAATCACGATCGGAAGTCTAAGGCGCATGCAAAGGTCAACAGATTCAACGCTCAGGTCGATCTTTGTGGTCCCGGGACATCGTGTGGCATCAACTGTTGGTGTATTATGAGAACAATGTTTGATTATGCTACATTTGATGAAATCAAGTGGTATGGGAATGTTCACGAAAGTGACGGCGGATGTAGTTTTGGGTGTGTCGGACGTTGCTGGTTTAAAATCGGCCGTTGGTTCTTTGATCGTCAGCGGCTGCTGCGGATTGCTTTCCTTCATCCGAGCCGAGGTGCAAGAAACGGTCATGGCCTCACATTCAGTGGCTCAAAGTGAAGTTCCTGAGGTTACCGGAGACGGTGAAACAAAACGCATAGGACGTTAGTAGCCGGACCAGCGTCTAGAGGAGAGAAACCTACCGCAACGCCATAACCGAGCTTCTGCATTTCAGGGACAGAGAGTTTGGTCTCTAGGCGGATAGTCGAATCCTTGGGTTTGACGAACACTTTAGCGTGATGTGCAACTGCGAGTCAAGAGATCAGTCGGAGGGACTAAAAGGCGTTCTTGCGTAGCTCGGCGCACCTCCTGATGATATCTTGACAGGTGTGAGGACGCAACCTGGTGCAACCCTCCACATGGCCAATTGGTCGATGTCTTCGGTTGTATAAGTATCCACAGCACAGAAAGTCGCGCTCCTAAAACCAAGTTGGTCAAACTTTCATCTAAAGGCGACCGTGATGACCACTTACGTCGCCTCCTTGCTGGGCCACGCCGAGGTCCAGCTGACCGAGAGGAAGTCCCAAACACCGTGCGCGGCGGAACACTTGAAAGGATGTCCGATCTTGCTCATGCAATCTTTCCCGCACTTGCACTTCAAGACGCTCATGACCGCGTAAGGTTGCTGGGACGGGAAGTAGCCCAACAAGAGAGCTTGCGACTTGGAAGAGGTGAGGATAAGCTCGTCGCTGCGGAAGCCGTTGAGGGGCTTGGCGATGTACGCTTCGAAGCGCGGCGAGTCCTTAGGGATGTTGGGGTCCACTGGGATAACAGCTTTGATATGGCCTTTAAGGAGTAATCCTTGGGTCCTACCGCGGAAGGACGCTTCGGCTGCTGCGGGGTCGGGGGGCGGTAAGGATAATAAAGGCTTCGGGGGAGGTGGCGGAGTTGGAGGTCGGGCTATAGGGGCGGCTGCCGGAGTGTGTTCTGCAAATGATTGCTTAATGGCGGAGGGTAGCGGGCTGTGGACGGTGGTCGGCGCTTCAGTTGGAGGATAGAATGAGCGAAACGCGATGATCACTGACCTAGAGAGAACCGACGAATGTTCGCGCCAAAGAGGAGCGGGATACTTCTTGAGAAAGGCTTTTCTGAGCTGTTTCCAGTCGCTCTTGACGTTGTCGTCCAGCAAGTCTAAGAATTCGAGCGCCCCGTCTCGGCAGCAAGATTTAGCGAAGGTGACTAGCCAGTCGTTGTCGCGACTTTTGCCTTCATCCAGAGCGTGACAGCGCACTTTGTTTATAAAGTCCTCGCATTCAACGCCATTGCTGCCGTGAAAGGTGAGCGTCGGCTCTTCTGGTATGGCCTCCTCGCCCGCGGCTGGTGGGGCTGTAAGTATTGTTAGCATTTGGACCAGAGGATTCGCGGACACGCGTAAACCAACATTTCACGTCGACGTCGACATCCGCCATGATACTTGGTTAATTTGGAGGGGGAAAGTTTCAAGGCTCTGGTGAGCTTTTTGAGGGACGCGCTCCGTCTTTAGGAGGAAGCCTGAAGAAGACGAGGCTGTGATGGTGCAAGTCGACGTTTCTCCACCTCCACCTCCATCTCTTGCACACCCGGCACCATCGACAAGCGCATCCCTAGAGGTCATTAAGCCTCTCATCGGCAGTCGTGGCCATCACTTGCAAGCTCATCGCCATTCCCGGCCGCGGGAGCGTCTGTCCAGGGTCCTTAGAACCGAGGCGATCCGGTTCCGGTCATTGACTCAAATGGAAGGCATGAAGGACCACCGGGAGCGTGTCGTCGTCGCTACCGCAGCCACCATCAAGACGTGTTTCGCGGGAAAATGATTCTTGTCAACGTTGTGTGTCGCGTATAAAACCCCTCTGTCGGACGTCGAGGAGCGGTTTTCCTTTAGACCATTTCCCAATCCCAACATTTGGCAACTTTCGACGAACAAATAGCCCCTGAGCGAGAAGACGCGTCCATCGCTCCCTTCTCTTGGTCCGCTTTTTTACCCCCTCCACCTTCACCACACGCCGGCGCCAGCGATGCAAACGGCGGCGTCCTCGTCTTGTCACATTCTCGACGTTAGGGGAGCCGTTAACAATCCTTTATTTCCACCGCGAACATACGTCTCCCTCAGCAATATATCCAAGACAATCCAGAGCGACCCCTCCCTCGAAACCCCTCAAATTGACCTCGAGAACGAGGAGAGCGACCAGGACATCGTAGAAGAGCTCCCGATCAAAAAAGCCAGAGGTTCAAAACGCGTTGCGGGCCGAAGAGCCGCGTCAGGTCGACGCCCAGCCAAGCGCGCTCGAGTCGACAAAGAAACATCGGCGGAGGCAGATTCCGAAAAACGTGCCTTCCTCGCTCTCGAACACGTCTTCGAGCTAACCCTTAGCAAGAGAGAGGAGCCCGACGATGGACGAGCTAACTTTTATGGGTGGCTCAACGACGAAAAGGAGTTGAGCAGAGTCGTACAGGAGCATTTCGAGATCGAGGAGCAGGTCGAACGCCGGGTCCGGCTTCAGAAGAACAGATACACCAACGCGATACAAGTGTTCGCTGGACCGGATTCGTACTTGTTTGACGCTCCAAAATTCTTCCAAGACTCCTTCGACCCTCAGGATTACGGTCTGCCAGGCTGGACCACCGACTTGCTGTTAGCAGCCGTCGAATTGGAGCAATACGGGCGCGTTCAACTTGAAACCCATCTTCGAATCATACCGTCAGGAGTCCCTCCCAGCTCCATTCCCGTTGCCGACTCCGATCCAGACTTCCCTTTCACTTTTCATCTCCATGTCAAACTTTTCCTGAAGTCGCCTTCCATTTTTCAACCCATCACCGAAATTGCCGACACCACCAACGAAGCCCAGCGCCGTCTCCTTCTTTACATCTTCCAGGACCACATCGAACCCCCAGCGGACTTCGACCTTGACTTGCCCCACTTTTACGGCTGTTTAAAATCGGCGCCGTTCACCATAAACCAGCTCCAGAAGCAGATCCAGCCGGACGGGCTCGACAGCAAACTTCTGCCCTTCCAGAAGAACAGCGTGCTATGGATGCTCCAACATGAGGGCAAAACCATCTCACCCGAGGATGGCCAAGTAGTCCCAATATCCGAGGAGCAGAAGCCTTCTCCGATCTTTTGGGTATCTGTGCCTCCGCTTGGCGTCTCCTCCAAAGGGAAGGAGAAGGAGGTCAACGATTGGTGGTTCAACGTCGTGACAGGAGAGCTTCTGCCCATTCGACCACTGGATGACGATGTTAGGGGAGGATTACTGGCTGAGGAACCTGGGTTAGGTGGGTTCATCGGATGGTAGAGCTTGCTCGTATATTCCAGTCTAACCGTACGTTTCGACCTTGTTAGGCAAGACCGTTGAAAGCATCGCGCTGGTTTTGTACAACACGCCCGATCCGTCGACGTTACCACCTCCGACTTGGGATGATGTCGCTGAACTAGACGTCAGTCCTATCAAAGTAAGTTCAACTCCGAACCATCACGAGCAAGCCTCCTCTTACGTCCTCCTCTCAATAGGGTACACTCATCGTCACTCCCGCAACACTATGCAAGCAATGGGCAGACGAACTGAAGCTCCACGCGCCTCATCTCCGAGTCCTTCAATACGACGGCTGGACCTCGCCGGTAATTAAGAAAGTCCTTTCGCGCGTCTCATCCGAACCCAAGGTTCCAGCAACCAAGTCAACCAAACGGAATTCCAAGAAGAAAAAAGCAACCGAAGACGACCCTGATGAGATGGACGTGGACAGCGCGGACTGGCGCGCCTTCGCGGGTCACTTCGACGTCGTTTTGACCACGTATAACGTCCTGATGAAGGAGCTCAACGTCGCCCGAGTGCCCGTAAAGCGACCCCGACGGGAGATCGCGTTGTACACTTCGGTAGACGAGAGGTTCCGCAGCCCGCTGGTCATGGTTGAGTGGCAACGGGTCTTGATGGACGAGGTGCAGCAGGTCGGAGGCGGTAAAGCAGCGTAAGTCTTAGGAGGCGCTCCAATCTCGTTGGAGGCTGATTAATGTCTTGCTTCTTCGCTTTAGTGAAATGGTTTCTTTAATCCCTCGTCGGGCGTCTTGGGCCGTCTCGGGAACACCGGCAAAAGCACACGTGCAAGACTTGATCGCGCCTCTCAAGTTCATGAAGATCCACCCTCTTCTAGCCGACGCGCCGCCAGCGACCTCCAATAGGTTCTGGAACAGGCTCCTCAAACCCGCGTACTGGTCTGCGTTCACGGGAATTTTCGATCGGTATGCTGTGCGGACGCCGAAGCGGGAAGCGGAAGGTCTGGATATCCCAAAGCAGACGAGATTCGTCGTACCTATCTCGTTAGGCATGATCGAACGACACGTATGTGTATTCCGAAATCCTTGTTGGGCGCAATGCTAACTCGATGATGTCGTTAGTTTTATGACCAAACTCTCGAAAACACGCTCTTGCTACTCGGTTTGGACGCCCGTGGAATTGCGAGGTATGCCGATTGGGAGTTGAACGGAGCGCTTTTGCGGTCGGCGATCCGAAGACTGAGAATGGTGAGTGCCTCTCATACTCTCCGACCCGTCATGCGTTTATGATGAGCAAATGTACCAGGCTTGCATCCACCCTCAAGTCGGTGCGCTCGGAGCACAAGCTGCGGGAGGTCAGAGGGCCCTCGGAGGCAGCGTGGTCCGACCCATTGGAGACGTCTTGACCGGGATGGTTGACGCTAACTGGCAAGCGTGGATGACCGATAAGAAGAACCTGGTGCGTTGGCTTTAGCGGATATGGCATCTTTCGGGGTGCGGGCTTTGACAGGAGCGGCGTAGATTACTGCTCGCATCCATCGAACGCTCCTCGAACAGAAAGGACCCGGCACCGCAAAGCAAAAGAAGGCGTTGGAGGCTTTCCTCCCCCTCCGTCAAGATGCCCTTAACATCATCGAGGAACTTAAAGAAGTTTTGGCCAAGCATGATGAGAAAGGAAAGCAGCTCATTAAGGAAGCAAACGCCCGTGCTGGGGGCGAGGACTCGGTCATCGGGGTCAGCGAGGAGAAACAGCCGGTAAATGGCGATTTGAAAGGCAAAGGCAAGGCTCCAGCCCCCGGTTCCGATTCTGGCGAGTCTTCGTCCCCGAATCCCGAACTCCTTCCCGCCAGCGCCGAAGGAGACGAACATCGTCATGTTCGTCAGGGTTTGCTCGCTCGAATCCGCGAAGCCCAAGTCGTGCTGCATCGCATCGAATTCTCCCTAGGTGACCTCTATCATCAACTTGGGAAAGTGAAGGAGGAAGAGGACAGTTATGAAAGGGCCGAAACTTTGCGGAGATCTCTACTGAAGAGTGAGTCTATGCATGTCCAGTACTAGAATACGGCAGTCCTCACCTCTGCCCGTCTCTCTTCACTAGCTACGGAGGACTTTGCAAACCGGGCCATCGCTCGTCTCACCCAAGAGGTTATCCGCGCCGGCGTTATTTCAAAGCAACTCGTTATCCCGCACTCCGAAAAGCCTGGAATCAAGAGCGAGAAATTCTTCGTGGAAGCGAACGAGATCATTGACGTCCTTGACCGTCAGCGCGAGATGCTTTTCGAGTGGAGAGGCAGGATCTGTGAACTGCTCACTCAGAAGATCGTATCGGAGGGTGATTCGGCGGACGGGAACGAATATCAGAGGGCTCTCGACGTTCAAGGAGAGGTGGAGGCGTACCTTGTCGCGTACGCCGCTTTGCTAGCAGATCGAAGAGAGGCTCTTAATCAGGAGGTAGGGGACTGTCGGCTATTCACTTAGCAAATGCTAACAAGTATTCAATTCCCCAGCGGACCGCGCTCGCTGCGCATGACGATCGCGAAAGACGGCTCAGGCACACGAAGGCTGCAGCTCGCGCGGCGGCAGCGTTCGATGACGGCGTGGATTTAGCGAACATTCCTGACAACGACAATGGAGAGAATCAGGAACTCGCCAAACAGCTAAAACAGCACCGACAGGACTGTAAGAAAGACTTACCTGCCGGTCGTGCCCTCCGTGTAAGGAATTGATGATGGGCTTGTCTCGTCTCTGCCCAATACTTACGATCGGTAATTTCTGTTTAGTCTGTCATGATTGACTTGGGAAGGGTGATCGGGAAGGATGAGGAACACCAAATCGCCAAGGAGGAAGCCAAGCATTTGCGCCGCATCCTCCAGGAGCAGAGTGCGTTTGATCAACCTTCTCGCCCGGACGACCGTTAATTTTGATTTGTCATTTCAGCTGTTCTCGTCGACCGAATGCTGAACGAGATGGCGCCTCTTCGAGCCGCTTTCAACGGACGGATAGCCTACTTCCGGCAGCTGCAGGAACTGAGTGATACGGTGGCAGAAATTGTGCTGCAAGATCAGACGGTTCAGGAAGCGGTGGCAGAACATGAGGAACAAATTCGAAGGCTGGAAGAAGGTGTCCGCACAAGAGGAGCTCGGCAACGTTTCCTTCAGTATATCGCTAACAAGTCTGAAAACATGGACGAAGAGGACAAGGAATGTGGTATCTGCAGCTGTGACTTCGAGACGGGCTACCTCCTTGTCTGTGGTCACATCTATTGTGACGAATGCCTCCAGCTCTGGCGCAAGAAGCACTATGGGCAAGCTATTCCGTGTCCGAGTAAGTGATTTCAGAACTGCACCCCGGAAACATGTGGTCTGAATCTCGTTCCTGTGCAGACTGCCGTGTTGAAAGCCAGTCAGGGGACATTCATCGTATCACTTTCGGAAAGTCTAGCGAGGAGCAGGTAGAACAACTGCGGAAGGAAGAAGCAGATGTCAAGAACGGAGCTGGTCTTAAAACTATCAAGTACAACACCATCTCCGCGGAGACTTTGGAAGCTCTTACCAAAGTCGAGAGCTTTGGAAACCCTGGTCGATACGGCGCGAAGATACAAACCCTCGTTCGGCATCTCTTACACATTGAAGAAACCGATCCCGGGGCGAAGTCCATTGTATTCAGTGCTTGGGCTGACAGTTTGCACAGTAAGCGCTTGTGACGGGCTGCTCTGATGAGGAAAGAGAAACTGAATTCAACCCTTTTCTTTCTAGTTATCGAGCATGCGCTTGCTGCCAACGGAGTCAGCTGTGTGAGGATTGATGCAAACTCCGGGAAGCGGAGCGCTGCGCATCAGTTCCAGACCAATCCAGCCATTCGTGTTCTTTTGCTTCACGGAGAACGGGAGAACAGCGGACTCAATCTGACTTGTGCCAAACGAATCATGCTGGTTGAGGTGAGTGAATCTTCTCACATGGTGTTTCTTCTCAGACTTATATTTGGTTTACTACAATATAAGCCCACAGTCAATATATCTTTTGAGATCCAAGCTATCGCTCGCGTTGATCGCTTAGGGTACGTGGTTGTAGCGTGCTCTCTCCATATCCGTTCTAACGTATTCCCCCGTCCAGACAAAAGGAGCAAACGGAAGTGTATTGTTATTACGCCATAGGTCTGCTTGCTTCTTCTCGAGTCCTGAAGGTGCTTACTGATCGGAAACGACCCCTTAATCAGACACCGTGGAACAGAATATCCTCGACATTGCTGCTCGTAAAGGAACATCTTTGTATACAGCATCGAACGCCACTACCGCCGTCGATCTGGCCGCGGCGGCGGTGATTGAACAGCAAAAAATCGAAGCCCCTACAAAAGACAAGAAGCTTATGAAAGGCGATTTTGTAAGCACTTGTAACCAACGGCGCGAGTTACCGAATGCCGATCTAATCTCTGCGGCTTCCAGATTGCCGGAGCCGAGCAGATGTTCGAGGTACTCTTCCCAGACTTATTTGTGGATATCGAAGACATTGTCATGGAGGACGTCGTTCCGGAGCCAGCAGAATATGGGACACCCGTGGCGGGTCCTTCGGGATTATGACCATGTCTCATACGCTTCACTAATGTGTATAATGCTGGAGATTCTAACGTAGAGTCCGTCATTAATTTAGATTATTCAGACTACCTTCGTTCGTGATTTGTCTCGATTTGCTCGTTTCCAGGAAGGTTTTGTTGTTGGATCTACTCATTCCACTTCCTTACACCATTGGCACTTTTGCACCCAGATAGTAGGATCTGTCTACCTACGGGGGATGTACCGAGCTTCACTTTGAAGAGCTGGGTTTTGTATGCTTCTTCGACCTTGTCTATGTGTCCGGAAGCGTTGAACCCCCACATCCGGCTCTCCTATCACGGCAGATAGCCACCCTATAATGCACGAATGTCTTCGAACCTCATAGAAGAAACGGATTGTCGGTATATGTGAGCGCATGACTGCGCCAGTCGGCGGACACGTCTCGACGGCGTCGACGCCGCGGCGGGATTTCTGGCGGCGAACGTTATGCCGCCTAGATCCGTTCCTGGCAAACGTCCACCTAGAAACGAAAAGCTACCGATCTCTTTTGACTATAAGAGCAGGAGCGAAAGCATGGCGGACTGAACATGTGGACCGAAGTATGCATACATCGAAGATCTGGACCTCGCTCATCAAGACTTTCACCTTCAAGGCTTCAGAGCCAGGACCTGCCCAATTTGGTGACCAGGCCGGTGATGCAAAAAGGGGAAGAAAGATGGCAGCAGTGGTAAGCTCAACTTCAATCTCTTGAAACCATACGACTACTTAATCATAGCCGTGCCCCTATCTCTAGGAAGTCGCTTATGAAAGCTTAAAGGAATATCAAGTTGATCGACGGAGGAATGTGTTTACTAACAGCAAACATAAGCGTGGAGGTGGATACGGCATGGTGCAACAAGCGGACCTCTATCAGTCTGCATACGTCCCTTCGTACTTGGCAACCTATGTCAACGGTCCACCGCAGACGATTGCAGTAAAGCAAATGCGAATGTCGGCTCTCGGTGATCAGCTTGAAGTCAAGAGGGTGAGCAACAAAGCTTTCATTCATTCAAAGTTGTTGACGCCTGTGGAATGTTTAATTCGGTACGACAGTCTTTCGTCAAAGAGATTCTTGTCTGGTCAAAACTAGGCCTCCACAGAGGAATTTCGCAGTTTCTGGGATTCTACGCCGACTTCGAAAATTTGGAGGCTTGGCTGCTCTCACCTTGGGAGGCGAACGGAACCGTCATGGATTTTATCGTACAGCATCAATTGGAGGTACCAGAGAAACTGTCACTGGTGAGCTATCCTTCAATAGGTTTGTCCATATAATAACGAGCTCGGCTTTAGATCTACGACACTATTGATGCTTTGAATTTCTTACATCAGCTTACTCCTCCCATCTGCCATGGGGATGTCAAGTCGGTAAGAATCCGTGTCTGTCTGTCTCTAGGGACTATTCGGTCTCGACTCACTTACGAACCATCAGGCAAACGTTTTGATTAACGGGAGCTGCAGAGCGGTCTTCAGTGATTTTGGACTTGCTCGACTGTACGAAGATAGCGCGTTTAGTCGACTAGAAACGTCAGCAGGATTCACCGGCTCGATCCGATGGTGCAGCCCTGAGCTGTTCAACGGAGTCCCTCGGAGTCCAAGCAGTGATCTATACGCCTGGGCTTGGCTAGTATGGGAGGTTAGTACCTCGCTTGCTGCTCTGGGTACCGACCTGAGACTGACTCGGATTCGTCGCTAGATCTTGACAGGCGAAATGCCTTATCAGGACTGCCCTACCGATTTTCTCATCATTCGGAAGATATTCGAGGGTGCTGGTACCCCCGCTGATGGAGGAACACGTCTCAGCGGATGTATCCTGTTATGGGAGCTGATGGCCCGTTGCTGGTCGATTGAACCTGAACAGCGGCCAAGGAGTAGCATGTGCTTGACTACCGTCAGCTGTCTTGTAAGGGCGTTGCTTCTAAATTTGCCCACGTTCGGACACTATTGACTCACAGATTTCGCCAGCCACGCTGTATACCAACTCCCGAAGTCTCAAACCCCGGATCACCTTCGGCGGAGCTGCTTGAAAACCGTGGAGCTCTGGATATTTGGAAAGGAGCCTACGACGAGGCATCCACGTACTTGGAGAGATCCCTCGCCATGTATAAACAACAGCAAGACTCTAAAGGCATTGCCAGCGTGCTCCGGAAGCAAGCCGAGGTGGCATATCGACTCGACAAGTACTCTGACACGAGAGAGCTAGCCTCAGCTGCGCTTGAAGAGCTCAGGACTCTCGAAGACGAGTTAGCTACTGCCGATGCCTTGGTTTGGCTGGCTTGCTCGTTCGACGGGGAGGTCCGGTCAGACCAAGGCCTTCCGCACTTTGAGGAAGCCCTGCGCATCTTCAGTGCGCATGACCATGTTCTCGGGGTGTCGATGTGCTTGGAAAGGTTGGGAGAGATATCTAGGCGCCAGGGGCAGTACGAGAAAGCATCAAGCTTCCTGCAAGAAGCCATAGCTACAGCTTCTCACAGCGGAGACAAGGTCGGCGAGATGAGAGCCATCAGGACCCTCGGAAAAGTCGCTGGAGAGACAGAAGATCTCGACAAGGCAATCACATTGCTCACCACCGCGGTTGAAATCTCACGCCACCTCGGATTACAGTACACTGTATGCGACACCCTCAGCGTTCTTGCACAAGTGAAACTCGAGCAAATGAAGTACGAAGATGCGGAACATTTATTCCTAGAGTCGATTGAGATCGCTCAAAGAACGAACCAGACGGTCACACTTGCTAGAAGCCTCGCCGGGTTAGGAAAAACCTGCGGTGACCACGGGAACATTACAGCTGCGAGAGACATTTTGGAAGAGTCTGTATTGACCTTCCAGATGACTTCGCTCCGGGGCGTCGAGCGTATATGGGTTTTGTGGGATCTCGGGATGGCCAAAGAAGCTCTGTGTGATCTGGAGGGAGCTCTCGCATGTTATGACCAAGCTATATCTGAGTCTCAAAGACTGGACTGGAAGGAAGAGTTCGCCATCTCCTGTTCCGAAAAAGGGAGGATGTTGCAGGAGGAAGGACGTTATGACGAAGCTGGCTTATATTTTGAAGCATCCCTGGTGGTCGAGCATGAGCTGGGGAGGGTAGAAGTCTCGCGCTCACTGATGGAAGATCTAGCGTCCTTGCCTATGACAGCTGTGAGACCTGTAGCCTACGTCCACTAAGATTTCTGATATTCGCTTAATTACCTCCTCGTTCACTAGAGATGATTCTTGCTATTTGAGCCGGCCTTTGTCGAAGAAACCTTGTAGAACACCTGTCTCACAGTGATGAATATCTAAATTTAGTACACGCGAGCCGACTGACGAAAGACGTCAAGGTGCGCGGGGGAACAGGACCCCAGATACCCCGCTCAGCTACCAGAGATAAAGAGAGGATAGAAGACCTCGTGGAGGAGAGACGTGTGATGAACAGTGAAATCTAGGCTCAGTGGCCGAGGTTGTAGTCTGTCTCACAGTCTGGGCAGTGAACTCACCGGAAAAATCGGCGGATGGCCGAACGGAGAGAAGCGGGGTTAAATTTGGAAGGAACGGCAAAGCATCGAACACACTCGCACCACGAGCAGCACCTCGTCCAACATAATCGGGGCTACGAAGAACTCAGGACGTCTCATGCTCAGCGGTAACTTAGATGGTGCTGAGGGACTTCTTCCAAAAGAGCAGGCGGTAGTAAGTCTGATCTGGTGCATGGGCCGCGAGGCGTGTCTGATCCATTGTTCATTGCCTAGGAACAAGCGTACGAAAGCCTAAACAAGTATCGCATCGACCACCGAAAGATTGATTTTATAAAGGACGAACGCCGACGTGCTGGAGGGTATGGCATTGTGCGACGAGCGAAGCTCTATCAGTCCGCCTACCTTCCGAGCTGCGTATCCACGTATTTTAATGGTCCACCCCAACTTGTGGCCGTCAAACAAATACGTATGTCTGCCGCTGATGACATTTTTGACACGAAGAGGGTGAATAAACTCCTGAATGGCCTTCTGTGGACGTGGGTTTTGTTCCCAAAACTGATACACCTGAAAGGCTTTCACTAGAGAAATGGTTGTTTGGTCCAGTCTTCAAGGCCATGAAGGCGTCGCCAAGTTCTTGGGATTCTATGCCGACTTTGAGCACGCAGAAGCTTGGCTGTTGTCACCATGGGAGCCGCATGGGAACATAATGGGTTTCATTAGTCGGCGGAAACTTGAAGTGCCAGAAAAGCTCTCACTCGTGAATTCGCCCAAACCAATCCTCTCATTTTAGTGAATGGCTAACGAACTTGTTCCAGGTTTACGATACAATTGATGCTTTGACATTCTTGCACCAACTCACACCATCCGTGTGCCACGGGGACGTAAAATCGGTAAGCACGGTCCAGTCCAGCAGCGCCGTTTATCCTCAGCTCATCTGATCCACAGTCAAATGTCCTCGTTAATCGGAACTGTAGAGCGGTTCTCTGCGATTTTGGGCTGGCTCGGCTATTCGAGGATAGCGGGTTCAATCGGCTGGAAACATCAACGGGATTCAAAGGCTCAATCCGTTGGTGTAGTCCTGAGCTTCTCGATGGTGCCCCTCGAAGTCCCGGAAGTGACATATACGCGTGGGCATGGCTAGTGTGGGAGGTACGTGTTCGCCGAACACATTCAGCTTGAGAGTCAAGTGAACTGAACGTACACTTTCGACCAGATGATGACGGGCGAGATGCCGTATCAGGAGATTACTGTCGACTACGTTATCATCCGCAAGATATTTGAAAGTCCACATCCGCAGGTTGATGGAGCGTCACGTCTCAGCGGTTGTCTACAGTTGTGGGAGCTGATGAACCGATGTTGGTCCGTTGAGCCCGAACAACGACCGATGGGTAGCATGTGCCTGACCACTGTCAGTAATCTGGTACGTCCGTGAACATTTGTCCCTGCCAATATGATCATTAGATTTATGTTATCCCCTCTACGTTCAGCCCCGATGTATCCCAACTCCGGCCCTCTTGGATCAGACATCATACTCACCGGAGCTCTTGGAAAATCTCGGCGACCTCGAAATCTGGAAAGAAAATTACGACGCGAGCGCCAAATATATGGAGAAAGCCCTTGCGATATACGAACAACGTCAGGATACCAAGGGTATCGCCAGCGTACTCCGGAAACAGGCAGGGGTTGCGTACCGGCTCGACGAATATGGTAGGGCTAAAGCCTTGGCCTCAGCCGCACTAGAGAAGCTCAGGACTCTCGATGACGACTTGTCCACGGCGGACACACTCGTCTGGCTCGCTTCATCTCTCGATATGGAGTTCAAGCTAGACAAGGCGATAACGTACTTTGAGGAGGCGCTGGAGATCTTCCGCATCCACGGTCGCGATGTTGGCGTCGTTCGTTGTCTCGAAAGACTTGGGGAGATGTTCAGACGTAAAGGCGATTTTGACAAAGCGTCCGGCTACCTCGAAGACGCCTTGGTCATAGCTTCTCAAGTCGGGGACAAGGTGGGCGAAGCCCGAGCTACAAAATGCCTCGGATACCTCGTCTGGGATCAAGGAGATCTCGAGAAAGCCTTCGCAACACTACAAAGCGCGTCTGAAATGTCACGTCACCTCGGGCTAGAATACTTCGTGTGTGAAATCCTGCAAAACCTGGGCACAATACGGCTCGTACAGGAAAACTACCAGGAAGCAGAGCGGTTACTCCGAGATTCGATTCCGCTGGCTCAGAAGACACACCAAGTAGTGACTCTCGCCATGAGCCTGAGTGACCTCGGGTGCACACGGTGGAAACGTGGAGATATTGCAGAAGCGGAGGTTCTGCTGGAAAAGGCGCGATCCACTTTTCAGAAAACCACGTTCCGAGGGAAGGCTCGGATAGGGAACTTGGCGGATCTGGCTTCCCTGAAAGCGGCTCAAGGCGATCAGGTGGCAGCACTTTCGCTATATGATCAGGCCATAGCTGAGTCGCGGAGTCTCCAACTCAAGCCGGAACTATCGCTGTATTTGGAAAAGAAGGGCCTATTGTTGGAGGAGGGCCGTCGATATGATGAGGCGGCGTTATGCTTTGAGGCATCTCTGGTGCTCGACCAAGAGCTTGACAGCACCGAAGATGTTCGCAACGATATCAAACTGCTCGCGTGCCTCCCCAAGACGGCCATACATGATCTTTGTAATCGTATTGCTTCGAATGTGTACTGAGGTGCGGGGATTTGGGGATGTATTCTCAGTCATTATATTCTGCTACGGGCTTACACTTGCTAGACATGATTGTAGATCAGGCTTTCTCAAATGCAAAAATGAAACGTCGCATCCTCCCTATCTTGCCCGAACTCTGATGCCTGCCCTTCATGTTCATCTTTACATTCTAACTTCAGTCCTTACCATCCGTATTGATAGTGACAATGTAGTGAGCCTCATAGTGGAAAAGACTTCCACCGCTGCCTTCAGCTCTCGGCTACGGGAAGCCACGGCGAGCTTCCGTCGTTGGACGTCTTCCAGAAAGATACCTTCACAATCAAGGCAAAATAGCCATCCAATTGGTTGAGAGCAAAATTTTGAGCTCGAGAAGTGGCCAACAAGATTTGGATCGCGTACTCAATAATGTTTCTGCCTGTAGACCGGGCAATGTTCAAACATCGATTCCAGGCAAATGTATCCATCTCCCACCCTCAGTGCCTTGACTCTGAGTCCCTTTCCATCCTGCACAGAGGCATGTGGGGTTGCGCTGCAAACGCCCGTCATATCGGCTTTGCATTGTATCATTTCAGAGCTGCAAAGCAATCGTGCTAAGCCCAAAGCACTCGTTACGATCGTGGTGCGCGAGAAGAAACGTGCCGATGAAGGAGGGGATGCAGAAAGCCACGACCAAGTCCACCTTGTTTCAGAAAACATTCCAGATTTAATGACATATCACGAGTTTTCGGACGAATCTTACTATCTGACTCGTGAAAGGATCATAGCTGTCCGACTCTTCGTCGGGATCCCAAGATAGCGGTGCCCGAGCTCAGGGTCTAGCAAGCACACCGACTGAGGTTTCGAACGTTTTGATGACATTTCGAGGCTCCTCACACTTGTGCGTTTTCGGTGTCTCACGCCATCGACAATTGTACGTCCACGCATTCAGCGCGGGGTTCCCTGAACCCAGTAGTCGTCTTTTTTTGTGTAACCATGAGTACATGATGAAGCCGAAGGCCTGGGTTGGGTAGATGGAAGCGGGTATACATTCTATCTAGTCCAGTACGTGTATTAGCAGAGTCTGGCGTCTCAGGCGACTACAAGGTTACAATCGACAGCAGGTTCCAGCGGCTCCGTCGGCGCCACTGGATTTGTCGTCTGTCATGACAAGAGCAAGACCCCATACTCCGTAAGTAGTCTAAATCCGCTGTGCTGCATCATTGATGCTAACGAGCGACAGGGTTTATTTTACAGAAACGTTTCCCAGACATGCGTTTTCTCCAGGAAGGTACGGCCACGGCAGCAAAGCCTCACCGCGATTTCAACCCGCAGCTCGGACAGTCGCTTCAAGCAGGATGTGCGATTGCCTCGGCAATCGAAGTGCTCGGAGGGGTCACTGGTAGTCAATATCTGAAGGACTCTGATAGTGTCGGTCCGTGACGTTAGCTGAATACCTAAGGCTAAATTCTAGACTCGGGAGTGGCTAGCGCGCAGTGTCTGTGAATATATTGCGTTGCGGCTTCGACAATAGCATGACCAATACATCGCGCATTTAGGAACGTAATAGCTCAGGCTCAGGCCCTCAATAATCGTCTGTGACTTTTGGAGCATGGTGAAGGATATGACTGACCCCAAATGCAATGTGAAGCCGCATTGAGCGCGTGACGACTTGATGTGGTCGACTGCTTGAATGACTGAGGACGAGTTTAGTGGTCACGCGGGCATGCCAAACAGAAGTTCAGAGCAGAGGTCGGCGAGCTTTGGAGACGCTTCTGCGATCGATATTTGCGCCGCGAGACACCCAGGAAACTGGAATAACACACTCATGTAAACGTGAGACTAGCAGGAGAGCGATTTACAGAGAATATATGTCAGGACTAAACGACACAGTTCAAACAAACATCAGTCTGGCGAGAAGCAACAGTAAAGAGACAGTGGAATAAGAGGGCAAAAAGGGTAGAACGGGTAAAGCCAGGGCCGTCAGATGTACTGGTAAAAAAAAGGACTCGGGAAGCCTCGCTGGAAGATAGAAAAGGCGGAGGCAAAGTAAAGGATGGGAAGAACCGGCAGTCGGAATCGTGACGGACGGAGACGGAACGGCAGAAGGAATCCGATGGGCGCCTATTACCGTTTTTATTCCTGCTGGTAAGACCCTTCTCCCTACCATGACGGGTTCAGGGAACTTGGAATGGCTTAGAACCACACTTCCTACATCATTGGATTATGGACTACGATTAAATGGGTGGGAAACGTGGATGGCGCCGGAGGAAGCCGCGACCGGGATTCTACGCATTTAAGGAACCGGCCTCATCCTCTTCCTGGCTCTTTCTTCTCAACTACCACAATCACTCGGGCTCAAAGACACATCTTGTCTCATCGAGTAGCACGGTATTTCTCTACGCAACTTAACTCTTCCTATCGCGAACGTCTTCACTCGCACATCGTCATGCATATCCGTCGTCTTCACCGTCGCGTTCTCGCGATGCGCCACGCTATGGTCATCATCATCAGTCTGAACCACAACATAGTCCTCTTAGACTCTTCATTCTCGACAACCTCTTCTCCCCTGTTGCACCACTTCGGTTGCTCTCGGCCTCTGCGCGGCTTCCAAAGGAGTCTCGTCGGGAAAGGAGTTCAAGAAGGCATGGCGCCAGTCGGCGGGATTCTTCTTCACCTCGCTATCATGAAGTCCTACGACGTGGGTCGAGCATGGATTTGTTATCTGGACAGCGTTTGGGTTATATTCGTTGGAATAGTAGGTCCACGTCATTCAATGCGACAGGAGCTGAGCTAATACGCTAATCTTCTAGTTGAATCTTCTTATGGTCAAACTCCTCAAGGGGCTTGATTATGCAAGCGGGTGCACCGTTCGTGACCTGAAGGTGATTGGTCCGGTGCGTCTTGTATTTTTCTTCTTTACAATCAATCAAGTAGCGCTTTACTAAGCTGCTAGTACCCCCATCTCTCTGATAGGTCGAATGCAAGCTCAAATCCGCGCAGGACCGCCTTTTCGCTCCAGGCGACGAATCGACGTTGCTCACGCCCCTTTCGGAGAAGGAAGTCGCCACACACTGGTCTCCCCCACTTTCAGCTACTCCATCCGTCCTCAAACGGGTCTCTTGCCGAGCAAATCTCAGCCAAACGCGCTTGCAGACGACCGGACTCACGCATGAAGAGCTGGAGAAGAAGGTCGAGGAGATTTTAAACTACGTTGACGAGCTTTGTGACCACGCCGGAATCTCGCTTCAGGTGGAAAGAAACCCACGCGCAGCTCCAGAGGCCGGCGATGGATTCCACAAATCCGCTTGCGCGGTCGCGGTCTCCACATGTTTGGAGGAAATTGAGGAGAACTCGGAGGACGACCCATCGGTCGACCTGAA
Organism: Tulasnella sp. 427; assembly: GCA_019633495.1. Lineage (NCBI taxonomy): Eukaryota > Fungi > Basidiomycota > Agaricomycetes > Cantharellales > Tulasnellaceae > Tulasnella > Tulasnella sp. 427. The sequence continues at coordinate 3,087 of WSUD01000183.1, read as the reverse complement.
TCAGCCGAGGAAGGTCTATAATTTGACCAACCTCAGCATCGGAGAACATGGAGATGACAAACAGGAAGAAGTAGAAAAGATCAAGAATTTGGAAACTGAGACGCCTAGTGCCTCCCAGTCTAGAGTTGGTTCTCTCGCTCTTAGAACGTCAAAGTAAGCGGTTCTAGGTCAAATCTCATTCTTCAACGTTCGATCCCTGATCTCGTTTCCTATTGTGCTGTTCTCATAGACTACCCATCCCAAGTCGGCTACTTTCTTCGACCACGGCCGCAAAAGCGACATCGGAGGTTGCTAAGTTTATCACAAAGCCCCTTCGCCGAGTCAGCCATCGCGGAGGTCTCCCAAACGAGTTCTCCAACCCGACACCAGCGCTTCCTTCAACTTCCATCGTCATCTTCGAGCCAGGCTCCTCCTGCATTCCACGTCACGCATTCAAAGAGGGGCACTCATCTGATGATGCGCCACGAGGCAGCCGACTGAGGCGGTTATTGGGGTTCAAAACGAGAGGGAACTCGAACAAAGTGACTTTCTCGGAGGTGGTCGTGGTCACGCTTTTCCCGACATCCACCTGGGACAAGTTGGCGCGAAAGAAATGGGTTTCCGAGGAGGAAGAAGTGATGATTGAGTGGTCCTGGTCTCAGTCGGTTGGGAAGCAGCCTAAGGGAGAGGATTGACGTGGTCACTGACGGACATAATGATCGTCGACGGACAGGCGGTTGAAGACGGATAGTGGACGCGTGACGTGAAAGGAGTGGACGCCAGATTTCCTTGAAGTTTGGTCTTATATCGCACAATAACGAGCCAAGTGGGATTGGAGGAGGTCCCCGAATGGTAGCGAAGATTATTAGCAGGGTCTGGATCCATTCGATTCGGTTCGAGGGGTTAAGCAAGACCACGTCGAGGTTTATACGCGGCTTATTTGAAGAGTTTATTTTATTTTCTTCATCGGATCAAATTTTTCTGCCTGGTGTTTCCGCCGCGTTTGAATTTCTTCGGTATGACGATCTTTCTCTAGGTTTGGATATCGTGCAGTTTTGAATGGAAGTGGTCATGAGTTGGCGTCTCCTGGGTTTTGGGTGTTATTCCCCACAACATTGTTCAAATTTTAGAAAATGAGTCTCTGCTTGGCTTTAAGAGGTCGATTCCGGGGATGAGAGTGGGTCTGAGATGAGCACCTGACGTTATCTCCGTTTTCTCCGTCTCCGTAACGGCCGAACTCGGTGGCGCTCGTTGGGACAACATCCACGGTCTCGTTTCATAAGACACGAAACTCCCGCTGAACCCAACTTTATGGACTTCTGAAAACTCAACCCGAGTTCACATCAGGCTTCCACGCTTCGAAGTCGACAGAAGAACCATGTCGTCCGGCTTTTCTTCAAGGCGGCACGAACTTCAAGGCGTTGCTCAACCCCGCTTTGAAGAAGATCATCTTCAATCTCATTTCTACCTAATAGCTCCTCCGACTCTCAATGCAATTGGGGGTGGACCCCAACGTAGAAAGGGAAGAGAAATGCGTCCGATCAGAGACTCGCTGTTGTAAGTTTGGGTGCCTGTCGGTGAGGGGATGAAACCTGATAAACGATTTGCAGTTACAGGAGGAAACATGCAAAACCTTGCAGGTCTACTACTTTGATCTGAGAAGAATCGTGTTTTTGCAAGATCAAGGCTGACGTTCTCGCGGATACGGCACAGTGCAAAGAGCGGAACTCTACAAGTCTGCCTATCTGCCCACCCGGTTGACTTCCCGCGTGAATGGTCCACTGCAGATAGAGACTACTACAAGCCGTCGATCCTTTCGAAATGAAGAGAGTGAGCCACCCCTCAAACGCTAGTGGTTGACCGCGGACACTGAGCACGTGACGCATTTTGCCAGGCTTTCACCAAAGAGCCCCGGGTCTGGTCAAGTCTCTCAGCTTTTCCAGGGATCTCGAAGTTCTTTGAGTCTTACGCAACCTTTCGGTGGTTGAAGGCCTGGCTACCGCTTCCTTGGAAGCCTTATGAAAATATCCCCGAATTCATAGATCGACACCAGCTGGAGATCCTGGAAAATTGGGTAGTGTGCTCTCGCTTCCTAACGTGGCATTACGCCTAATCTCCCGTCTGCCAGGTTTACGGCACGATCGATATCTTGACCCTCTTCATCCACTAGACGACCCGGTGTGTCACGGAGATATTAATCCGTAGGATTCGACTGCATCATCGTTCCGTGTGCGTTCGAATACGCATAAAAGTCACTCGATTAGGCTAACTGTCTCGTCAACGCAGAGTATCGAACCCCTTGTCGCAAGTTCGGGCTCACCCGGATTTTTGAAAATTCCACCGGCCGCAATGGAGAAACCTTGTCAAAGTTGCTGGGGTGGAGGAAGAACGATGTCCTTTTTACCAGGATATCTGCGCCTAGGGGAGACTACGCTTAACTGCCGTGCAAGAACTCTCTCAGCCGAAGGAAGAGCAAGGGGGACTTGGATGCGGGTGGCGTGCACCCCAACGACGCGTAGACGAGGTTGGCAAAGTGGGTTGGAGAGAATTCAGGCTCCGCATTCGGCAACTTAGCACCAGAACAGATGGAATGACGAAGGCGCGGAAGTATTGGGCGGGTGGGCTCTTCCGTGAAGAAGTATTGGTTCCCTCTCCTAAGGAAGGGGCTTCGCACAACTTTTAACGAACGGGGCCTGTCCTCGCATCTATGCCACAAACCTTTGCGGTGACTACGTCTACGTTTAGCTGACTAGGGATGTGCTTTTCACTCTTTTAGAAAGTAACGGTGATAATATTGATCAGAGCTGTCTATAGGTATCAAAGTTGGGAACAGTCAAGTCTTCTTTGATTTATGGATGTCAGCAGTATTCGTCGAGCCTAGTTTGCATCATACATAGTTAGCGTCTTAATACCAAAATAGATAGGCGCTACTCAATCTCGGAGAGCGATGTCATCCCAAAGAACTGCTTACATGTCTGGTCGTACACCGCTCTCGCCAAGTGCGTGTCTGTACAGAGCCTGAAGTAGTTCTTCCTTCTCGATTCGGTTGAGTCTAAGAGGCATTTGCGCTCCCGGAGAGTTGAGGCGGCTGTACTCTTTGTCAACGTT
>WSUD01000182.1:0-27089 GCA_019633495.1 Tulasnella sp. 427 | reverse complement strand
GCTCCCGTTGTCGGGACGTAGATGAAGAGGGTAGGTGTTGTAGAGATCAATCCCGTCGTTTCGCTGTGGTGAAAGGGAGTCAGTCGTCGTCCGAATCGGAGGAATCGCACACATTTGACTTACAGGACGGCCCCAGTTAGTAGGAAAGTGATCCATGGCAGTTCCGTTGAGGGATGGAGGTTGGAGGGAGACGGCGCGGGCTAAATGAGGATTTGGACTGAGACGCGTCACCGTACCGTGAGCCCGCCAAATCCCCGAGCGCGCCGTCACCCTGGGCACTATTGCTACACCTACTGAGACTACGACTTCATAAGAAACACTAATTGTAGTCTCTTATCATACTACTCAAGGCATCGGATGTCAAGTCGCATACTGCCATTCCAGACGTAACGAACCGAATACGGTCGTCGGACACTGCGGCCACTTCCGATATGTTCACCGGTCCTAGGCACGCCGCATCTTTCGCAGTCCGAACTTCAACAGCGACCAGTCTCTTCATCGCGAACAGCAAGGTGAACATTCACCGAGACCCAGACGTCAGCGCAAATACCAGACACGGAAATAGACTCTGGAAACGGTCTTCTAGGCTTCTAGGCGATGTCGACTGCCTACGCTGTGAACGAAATCGTTCTTTGTTACCATGGACCACTGCTCTATGAGGCCAAGGTGAGACGGCCCCTCACGAAATGAGCTATGGCGCTTACATTTTCTCGCCTACTGCCCAACGAACCTGAGTGTAGGTTATGAAAGCCGCGTATTGGGACGAAACCACGACCAAAACTGGTGTCCTTGGAGAGCATTATTTTATTCATTATAAAGGATGGAAACAGACGTGCGTAATTCGCGCTGAAAGTCTGCATAGGGAGCTCTCTGACCGCCTCATACCCTCGGGGTGTATACAGATGGGATGAATGGGTACCGAGCTCGCGTGTCCTCAAGTTCAACGAGACCAACAGAGCTCATCAGAAATCGCTCAACGAACAAGTGAAACAGTCAACAGCTCAGAAAGAAGGATCGACCTCTCACCACAAGCACTCCGCGTCTACCTCTTCTAATGTTGCGTCATCATCTAAGGACAGCGGAGCCGCTTCCGGGGCACAACGTCGAAAGGACGGCGGCGCAACGGGTGGTCTCGGCGGTAGCACGAGCAGGAAGCGAGGGAGAGACGAGATGATGGACTCGGACGCTGCGAGCTCGAAGATGAAGAAACCTGAGATGAAGTTGGACGTACCTGATGTTCTCAAGGTGGTGCTCGTTGACGATTGGGAAGCTGTGACAAAGAACAACCAGGTAAGCTGTGTAATACCTTGCTCGTGCTCGTTCGGACGCGTGGTATATTGACGCGAGGACCTCGACCTACAGCTGGTGCCATTACCGCGATCCCCGACGGTGGAAGATATTTTGGCCGAGTTCAAGGAACATTGCGCGAGTAGCGATAGCAAGCTTCCGTACGTTTGCCTGCCTTGCAGCGGCCAATCGCTTTCGCGTCGGGATATGCTGGAGGCGAGCTGATGTCCCCCATTCATCCTAAAGCAGATCCAAAGAGACCGTCTTGCCGACTCTTATATCTGGGCTACAACTTTACTTTGAACGATCGCTGGGTAGGTGGCATACAGTCTTTGGCCTCGATTATTCCTCAATTATCCTGGGTATAGGTAACAACTTGCTTTACCGGTTCGAGAGGGGTCAATACGCGGAGGCGCGAAGGCAGAATATCACCGGCCAGCACGTCGTGATCGGAGAGGAGAAGACGATGGGAGAGGTCTACGGTGCCGAGCATCTGCTAAGAATGCTAGGTCGGAAACCAGATTTCTTCGTGTTCCTCATATCGCCACTGATACTATTCGGCTCATTTCACAGTCAACCTACCTGCCATGATTGCTCAAACAAGCTTGGATCCGGAAAGCGTGGCCATTCTGAGAGAGTACATCGTGGAACTAATGAAGTGAGCTCTTGGTCCGCCGTACCGGGTTGCAACCGTCTCATGTGCCGCTTTCGACAGCTTTATGGTGGCAAACAAGACCCGTTTTTTCTTGCAAGAGTACGAGAACGCACCGAGCCACTATGTCGCACAAATGCGCTCATAGCGGTCAGGTTATGGATGCCGTGCTGAGTTGCAAACGGACGTGTGATGTCCTGTCATACAGTATCGCACGTCACTCCATCTACGGGAGTCGGAGCCTTTCCCTCTCGAGACCGCCCCGGCTGTGACGAATGTAGTCATCATTTATCGCTCTGCTGCAGTCACAAACAATCGAGATATTGCTGCGCTTGTGGATGGAATGAAAGCGTACCTCAGGTTCGACCTGGTGAAGGCTGATAGGTTCGGTGAACTCCGACAGACTTCTAACTGAAAATCCGAGCGAGAGCAGCTCGACTGAGCTCAAGCGCTCGAACCTTGCTGTGCACGCACCCAATTGGGATGAGAAGATGCAGAAACACGTGCAAACCTTGCTCGAGACGGCTTGGCTGTGCATCACCGGCGCTTGATCAACGATAGAGCGTTCTGTTCGGGACAGTGCACCGCAGGTTTAGCCGGTGGTATAAGAGTCTCGTCGGACTCCTTCAACGACCCACTCCCTCCATCTCTCTCGAAGCCGTTTAGAGGGACCTTGACATCTACACCAATTGTTCCCGCCCATGACGAGCGAACCTGCATCGATGGATAACCAAGCGTCTAGTCAGTTAACGATATCGCATAATAAGCCTCAACTCCTTGAGAGCGAAGAAGCCCTCCCCCACCGCTTAAACCAGGAGATAAATGTCCTTAAGCTCAATGTCCAACTGGCCGTACAGGTGTGCTGACAGGTGGATACCGTAGCCCGGAAGGCTGACTTGTGCTGCAGGGCACGAAATGGCCGTCAGAGTCCCGAGACGCCGCAGCAGTATTGCTGAAAACCGTCCAATCGGCGCCGACCATTCCTCAGAAAGTTACAAAGGTCTCGCAAGTCCTTCAACCCGCTGTTGGAACATATATATCGTGCGTTTGGTGTGGGGCGGGTGGATATGTAGCTTATACGACTTGTTCTCTAGGATCCTCGAAGACGTCCACACGCGAATCAAGGACGCATCCTCACAGCCTGCCAAGCGGCGGTGGCGCATTCTTAACAAAATCGATCTCTTTTTTTCGACCCACGTCAGCAAGTGTACTCTGTTATTCCAAAGCTGTCAGCAAGATGTTCTCAAGGCAACGGACTCGTTGAACGTACGTGTGTATGAATGGTCCTTTAAGGCTGCGCCGTCATATGTTGCCACCCATAGGAATGTCTCAACCGTATTCTTCAAGAGAGTAGGTTCTCCCGGACGCTAAATAGTCTAATTAATCAAGCTTACGAGAGTCCGATAGTGAATTATGACCAGGACGGGCTCCAATCGACCCCTTCAAGTACTCGCAGTACTCCCTTAGATAGTGCCTATCATGGCATTTCGTCGATGATAAGCTCGCCAACCCGAGCTAGTTCCAGCGGAACGGTTGTTCCTAGTGACCCTTCAACTCCCAGCCCGCTCCGTCAGGAAGTACTCACGGTGGCCAGGAAGACGTTCAAGGGGCTCGAGATTGCCTCAAGCACCATTCCGGTTGCCGGAAACTTCGTCGGTGCGGCCGCGAAAGTGGGATTGACTCTTGTCGAATCAATCCAGGCGAGCTCAACGAAAGTTTTTGTCACGTCTACCGCCTGTTTATACAATCATCCTAGACCATGGACAGGAACGACGACCTTGCCAAGGATCTTGCAGCGCAGACGGCCCGTCTCTCGAGCCTCCTTCAACATTTCAACGGCGGATTCCAAGTAGGCCAACATAATGTAATCGCGAATCGTGTGGATGAGCTGCATCGGTGGGCTCCTCTCGTGAAGAGTCGTCGAGTAGCCTTGCTGATAGGGTCTCAGGGAGCTCCAAGATATTCAGACTAAAGTGGATGCGTGGGAGTCCAAGGGACGCTTCGCAAAAGCCTTTTCATCTCGCGACGGCGCGGAAACCTTGAACGGACATCAATCGACAATTCAAACCGCATTGGAAGAAATGCAGGTGAGCGGGGTGACAGCCGCCGTCTCTCCTGAAAATAATCAACCTCTCCGTTTATCAGTTTCTTGTTAGTCTTAACATAAGCGACATCATCATCGAGCTACGTAGGTACTGGGCATGAAAGATCTCGCTCGGTTTCTGACCGTCGATCTAGGAGATACCGCACTTCAGGAAGAAGTCGGGAGACTTCTGGATCGCCTTGGCGACGGAAAGTGCGGCTCACGCGGGGACACGCTTGAGGAGATCATATGCTTCCCGGGGACGAGGACGTCGATTCTCAATACCATCGATGACTGGCTCAAGGACCAGTCCGTAGAAGAGAGAGTCATGTGGATCGGTGGGATGGCGGGAAGAGGAAAGTCTACGATTGCGTCCACAGTGGTTCACAACTGGAAGGCTCGCGGGTCCTGCGCCATCTTCCACTTCCGCCGGGGCCAGACAGTCCTCAACGCTCGCGTCGTTTGCTCCCTAGTCAGGCAGCTTGGAAATAGTATGAATCCCGCAATCAGGAAGGCTGTCGTGGACACTGTCCGTCAGAACCGAGACATCGCCGATAAATGTCTCGAGGAGCAGTTCGGAACGCTGTTGGTCGGCTCTTTGTCCAAACTCCATGACCACTCACACCCGGTTCTTTTCGTCCTTGACGCACTGGACGAGTCGGATGATGGCAAAGAGGCTAGCAAACTGGTTCAATTCATCGATCAATTCTCCTCGTCACTCTCTCCCAATGTCAAATTCCTTCTTACATGCCGTATAGAGGGGTATATCCCGCGCAAGCTGGAGTCTCGCGGATGGCGTAAGATAAATCTGGACTTGGTTGTCGACGTTTCCAGCGACATCGAAACGCTAATCCGGCAGAAATGCAAGGAAATACGGGAAGAACACCACCTTCCGGAAAGCTGGCCGCACTTCGAAGAGCTCGCGCTCCTGGCGACGATGTCTGAGGGCCTATTCCAATGGCTCGTACAGTCATCAACTACATTCGTGATGGCTCGCCTCAGGATCGGCTGCGAATGCTGCTCAAATACCCGGAAAGATGGAGCGGTCTCGACGACGTGTATCATCAAATCCTAGAGAAGGCATTCCATAACGTCGAATTCGACTTGGACAGACAGCGTCTTCTACACTCATTACTGGGTACCCTGGTGGTAGCGCCAGTTCCCGTTCACTTGGATTCCCTCGCGGGACTGTTTGGGAGCGAGGAGTATCTCAAAGCAGAGGAACCATCAGCTATCATCCACTTCCTCCGCAATGACTTCCTTTCGGACCTCACGTCTCTCATTTTCATCCCCGCGTCCGTCGATGAGCCACTCCAACTGATGCATGCTTCAATCGGTGATCTTCTCACGAACAAGACCCGATGCAAGGAGCGGCCCTACCACATCAACTCCGATCAACTGCACCTTCATCTGGCAGGTGTATGCTTGCGCCAAATGGTGAGCTCGTTGGAGCACACCTGGAGCTTATCCAATAGTTGGGAGGCGAAGTGGAAGGTTTCGTCCAATGTGGAACAGAAAGCCCATCGATACCCCTGTCTTGCATGGTCCACTCATCTGACCAAAGGTGTCCGAGTTCTCTCTTCAGGTCCGGTGCAGATTCCAACTTCCATCACGATCGATTTCGAGGCTTTTAGCAGACAGAAAGTTCTGCTCTGGCTTGAGCACATGAGCCTGTTTGGAGCAATTTCCGATGCTGTGCGGATGGCGCGAGAGGTGCATCGATGGCTGCTGGTGAGCCTGCGAAGATATTTCGAGGTTAACGGAACCGACATTAGCCTAACACATTATTTCAGGGACTTGAGGCCTATGAAGAGCTGAAGAAGCATATTTTACTATGGCACGATACGCAGCGCTTCGTCTCCATGTTTACCGAACCGATCATGTATAGCCCACAGCACATATACACTTCGGCACTTCCATCGTGTCCGACAGGGACCGGGCTGGGAAAATATTACGCTCGCCACGCCACAGTAAAGACGATTCTGGGTGCGAAGGAAACCTGGTCATCGGGCCTTTGGACGAGATCCGTTGGGGCAGTGGTGCTAGGGACGCGGTTTGCACCGGACGGGCAAAGGATCGCAGTGCTGAACTGGGAGGGTCTTCATTTCCGAGAACCGAGCGCAGGCGACATGATTGGGAGGCGATGTGATATTCCTGCTAGGGGAAGCCAATCGATGGTTCTCTCATCTGACCTGAGAGTGCTGGCAATGGGATTTGACAACGGAACAATCCAGCTTTGGGACACTCTCATAGGAAACAGAATCGGGCAGCCGCTCGAGGGTCACTCCAGCTGGATAACTTCTGTCTCGTTCTCACCCGACGACACTGTTCTCGCATCCTCATCGCATGACCACACGATCCGACTTTGGGATGCTCGCACAGGAAACAGCATCGGGCAACCACTCGAGGGTCACTCCAGTTGGATAACTTCCGTCTCGTTCTCACCCGACGGCACTGTTCTCGCATCCTCATCGCATGACCACACGATCCGACTTTGGGATTCTCGCACAGGAAACAGCATCGGGCAGCCACTCGAGGGCCACTCTGATTGGATCAATTCCATCTCGTTCTCGCCCGACGGCACTGTTCTTGCATCCGGATCCAATGACAAAACGATCCGACTCTGGGACACTCGCACAGAAAACAGCATTGGGCAACCACTTCAGGGCCACTCCGGCTCGATCACTTCCCTCTCGTTCTCATCCGACGGCACTGTTTTGGCATCCGGATCATCTGACCAAACGATCCGACTCTGGGACACTCGCACAGGAAACAGCATCGGGCAGCCACTCGAGGGTCACTCTGATTGGATCACTTCCCTCTCGTTCTCACCCGACGGCACTGTTCTCGCATCCGGATCCTATGACAACACGATCCGACTCTGGGACGCTCGCACCGGAAACAGCATCGGGCAACCACTTCAGGGCCACTCCCGTTGGATAACTTCCGTCTCGTTCTCACCCGACGGCACTGTTCTTGCATCCGGATTGTATGACCAGACGATCCGACTTTGGGACACCCGCACAGGAAACAGCATCGGGCAGCCATTCGAGGGCCACTCTGATTGGATCAGTTCCATCTCGTTCTCGCCCGACGGCACTGTTCTCGCATCCGGATCCAATGACAAGACAATCCGACTCTGGAACGCCCACACAGGAAACAGCATCGGGCAGCCACTCGAGGGCCACTTTGACCGGGTCACTTCCATCTCGTTCTCACCCGACGGCACTGTTCTAGCATCCGGATCGTGGGACGAGACGATCGGACTCTGGGATTCCCGCACGGGAATCAGCATCGGGCAGCCACTCGAGGGGCACTCTGGTTCGATCACTTCCGTCTTGTTCTCACCCGACGGCACTGTTCTAGCAGTCGGATCCTGTGACAACACGATCCGACTTTGGGACGCCCGCACAGGAAACAGCATCGGGCAGCCACTCGAGGGCCACTCTGGTTCGATCCGTTCCATCTTGTTCTCACCCGACGGCACTGTTCTCGCATCCGGATCGTGGGACGAGACGATCCGACTCTGGGATGCCCGCACAGGAAACAGCATCGGGCAGCCACTTGAGTGTGAACCCGGTTGGGTCATTTCCACGCTCTTCCTGTACGAGGACACTCCATTCACTGTACTCCATGCTGATGGTCGTCTCCTTGCGCTGCGAGAGACAGAGATTCCAAGCAAAGCTCGGCTCGCAAAGTCTCCCGATCCCTCACTTCCCGTTCAAAATGCAAGGACGGATGGTTCTTCTGATCGTCTGCTCTACCACCCTTTACTGCTGGACACCAAGGGCTTTGTATACCTTATTCAATCTACTGGGCTTTTGGCGATTACGAGCGGGGTAAAGCTGTGCATCTTAGATATTTCTCAAATTTATCCAGCTGGGATGTCGGATTAGGTCTGTTGCCCAGTCCGAGAGATTTGACTCCCTTCACGTTGTCGATCGGCTACTTGGAGTTGTTAGAAGACGCATGAAAAGTAGCTAAATCTAGTCACGTTAACCTGCTGTACCACCGACTGAGCTTTCCACTCGAGCCTAGATTGCGACGCACTATAACCAGCTAACCGATCATCATGCCTGTTGACATCGGACTCTATTGAGAGAGTGATCGGTCTACTGTACGTATTTATTGTGAGTAGGCATGCGCCTTTCCTCTTCTCTGTCGGAGACCCGGATAGGGAGAGGACCCGTGCTTGGATCATGCCACTACACATTCTGTAGGGCTCTCTCCAACTCGGACATCTGAAACCTCGCAACCCAACGCACAGCAAAAGAAAAATTAAAGAAAAACGAGACGAAAGAATTCGATATTGCACGACAAAAAAGTCTCGTAAAACAAAAAAAAAAAAGACTATCCCTAAACCAGCAACCAAAAAACCAGAAGTCGCTAGCTCTACTTGACGAGATAGGATAATGGTGGAGGTCGGGGGGAAGGGAAAAGGGAGGGGGACGACGTGATGAGGAATGAATTACGGGGGACCGCTGACTGAGGGGTCGTACGGATAACTAAAAGCAGGAGGGCGGTATATGTACGGTGGCGAGTTCTCTTGGTTTTTTGATCGGGCGAGTCGAATCCAGGAACCCGCGGAGAGCAAAAAGGCCAAAGGAGCAGAGTGAGAGACGAAAGAGAGAGAGAAAAACGAAAGAGAGAGAGCGAGTAATAAGTAAGTAAAAGCGACAGAGAGAGAAATCCGTAGGAGAGAAGAACCATGTCTGAAGAAAAACGAAAGGAACAAAAGAAAACAGGACAGCGAATAAGATTAAAAGGTTGGAAGCTTGACGCTTCCGCGGGGATGACATGTAAGGTTGAGACTTGTGGTGGTACGATGAGAGAGGAGAGAGCGTGGGGGAGACATGACGGATGTGCTTGGGGTGGAGAGATGAGGGCCGGGGTGGGGCGCTGGTGGGCAAGTACGGTGGAGGGGGCGTAGAGTAGGGGTGGGCAATACTAGGGACCGGGAAAAAAAGAAGGGTAAGGAACGAAAAGATGGGCGGGGCCAGGAACGAAAGAAGAGGGACGGCGACGGCGACGGCGACGTGGAAACCGCCGAGACGCGGAGAAACGCCGCGGCACGGAGAGGCAGGTGGTTAATGTTGCGTTGCGTTTGGACGGATTTCCCGAGAGGACCTAAGGCGGTAGAATCCGGCATGAGCACGACGAGGTCATATTTTTTAGGCGGTGTGCAGAGGGGACGTACCCGCAACGGACAGCGAGCAAATCAAAACCTCCCGAATGACATTGTGCACCAGATACGTTTATTTTGAGATTTTTTGTCTAGATCATGATATCGGTGAACCGCAAGCTCCTGGCGATGTCCATAAGAACGCGGTGGTTAACGCGTCCCTCACTTCCTCGTTCTTGACGGCCCTTCGTTCGCTGGACCCGGCTCCGGAGTACCAGTTCCCCGTGGGTTCGCCAGCGCCGCTGCTCGAGGCCGACGATGCTCTGAGGCTGCTAACGCGCTTCAGCCCTCTAGAAGCCGCGGACTTCATGACGCGCTCTCTGCCGTCTGGGGCGTATATTCAGCCGTCCCACATGCAGCTGAAGTGCCTGTGGCCGTCACGCCGAGGCAGGTGAAGTTGTCCCGGGTGTCTTGCAGGAGTACGATCTGCATTGGGACTGCTGGGAAGGAGGTGTAGGGGAAGGATGGATTTCCTGGAGGAAGGCCTGGGTGGGTGGAGTGAGGAGAGGGACGGAGGTCTGTTGGCGGTGGTGCGGGCGCGAGACATTGGTCACGCTCGGTATGGGTTGGCGGCTGAAGAGAGAGAGTTGGATTATAAACAAGCGAGAGACGGGTGAGGTTTCTCTCTTGATGGGTCAAAGCCATCCGTTGTATAGTGAGCGAGTGGTTTGTCGACGGGGTGACAGTGAGATCGACGTGAGCGAGAGACAGAGGCGACGTGTTAATTCTGGCTCCTTTTCCCAAACGGTTTAGTTCATCGGGCGCACGAGACTTGCCCTTTTCCTGCTCTTGTCGGTGTACAGGTCCGACAGGGGAAGCAGCCGGCAAAGGTCACGGGGAGCGGCGTTGTGTTCTTGTTACAAAGGAGCGTCTATGACTGACGAGTGGCAAGGAGCCAGAGGATTATAGAGAGTGGAAGTTGTCTGCCTCTTACAGATGTAAGACCAGCAAACTTGTCGGTTGAGAGCTGACAGCCGAAGAGAGGGCGGCGACCTCGAATATGTTCACACTTCACAGGCACGCCGCATCTTTCGCAGTCCACACTTCAACTACAGTGCTCCGTCTCTTCAATGCGAACGGCTACATGAACGTCCACTGAGACCCAGACATCAGCTCGAATACCGGACTCGAATACAGGCTCCAGAAAGGGTTATCTAGGCTTCGAGGCAATGTCGACCGCCTACGCTGTGAACGACGTCGTTCTTTGTTCAAGTTACCATGGACCCCAGCTTCGAGGCCAAGGTAAGACGACTTCATCGTGAGATGAGGTATGATGCTGGCATTTTCCCTTTTCACCGATTCAATCACCAACGGCTTCGACTGTAGGTTATCAAAGTCACGTACTGGGACGAAAACACGGCGAAAACAGTGTCCTTCGAGAGCATTATTTCTTCATTACATTACAAAGGGCCGAAGCAGACGTACGTATTTTGCGCTTCAAGCATTTGCACGGAGAGCTCTCTGACCGCCTCCTACCATTAACGTCTATATATAAAACTGGGGTAAATGGGTACCTAGCGACCGCGTCCTCAAGTTCAACGTGGTCAAAGAGCTCATTTGAACGCGCTCGCGGCCAAGTGACATAGTCAACAGCTCGGAAAGAAGGATCGACCTCTCACCACAAGCACTCCGCTTCTCCCTCCTCTATTGTTGCGTCATCATCTAAGGACGGCGGTGCCACACCCGCAGCACAACGGCGAAAGGACGGGGGCGCAACGAGTGGTCTCGGCGGCAGCACGAGCAGGAAGCGAGGGAGAGATGAGATGATGGACTCGGATGCCGCGAGTTCGAAGATGAAGTTGGACCTACCTGATGTTCTCAAGGTGGTGCTCGTCGACGTGATCAAAAAACAACCAGGTAAGTCATGTCAGACCTTACTCGTGCTCGCTCAGATACGCAGGATATTGACAGAAGAACCCCGAAGGATAGCTGTGCTATTACCAAGATCTCCAACAGTGGAAGATATCCTAGCGGAGTTCAAGGAACATTGTGCAAGTAGCGACATGAAGCTCCCGTATGTCTATCTGCTATTCGGCGGCCGGCCGCGTTCGCGTCCTGGAAGTGAGCTGACGTCCCCGGGTTAATTAAAGGTAGATCCAAAGAGACCGTCCTACCGACTTGAATATCTGGGCTACAACTTTCCTTAGAACGATCGCTGGGGTGTGTAACATACGGGCCGTGACTTCGATCGTGCCTCACCGTTCTGGGGGATAGGCAACGGACCTGCTTTACCGGTTCGAGAGGGGTCAATACGCGGAGGCGCGAAGACAGAATATCACCGGTCAGCACGTCGTGATCGGAGAGGAGAACACGTTGGGGAAGTCTACGGTGCTGAGCATCTATTGAGAATGTTAGGTCGGAACCCAGATTTTTCAGTTTCTTCATATAGCCACTGAAACTATTCGGCTTATTTTACCGTCAACCAACCTTCGATGATCGCTCAAACAAGCTTGGATCCGGAAAGCGTGGCCATACTAAGAGAGTACATCATGGGAATAATAATGAAGTGAGCTCCCTGTCCGCCGTACCGGGATGCAACCGTCTCAAGTGCCGCTTTCGATAGCTTTATGGTGGCAAACAAGACCCTTTTTTCTTGCAAGAGTACGAGAACGCACCGAGCCACTATGTTCCCCAAACGCGCTCGCAGGGATCATGCCACGGGATGCCGCGCTGAGTCGGAAACGGACAAATGATGTCTCGACTTTACTCTATCTACGCAACTGGTGTCTGTTTTTGCTCGAGACTGCCTCGACTCGAAGGACTGCGGTTATCGTACCGCCAAGTTGTTGCGGTCACACACAATGGAGATACGCATGCTGCACTTGTGGGTCGACGAGGAAACGGAGTTCAGCTTCGACCTGGTGAGAGCTGATACTTAGTTATGAAATCACGAGCGAGGATCTCTCGGGGTATGAGCAGCTCAAGTGAGCCAAGGGCTCGACCCTTGCTATGTGAACAAAAACCCCATGTGTATTCGTTCAGCTGCGCGTTCCCCGCGCTGAGCTAAGATAGGGGTGTATACGCAGTCATAGCCACTGGTAATAAGGAGTCGTCGGACTCACTCAACTACCCACTCCGTCCACCACTCTCGATGCCGGTTGAAGTGACCTTGACATATACGGCAATTAATCCCGCCCGTGGCGAGCAAATCTGCTTCGATGAATAATCAAACGTCTGGCCAGTTAGTATCGCATAATCAACTTCAACAAGTTGGAAGCGGAGAAGCCCTCGCCCACCGCCTAAACGAGGAGATAAATGCCCTGAAGATCAACATTCATTCGGTGGTGCAGGTGCGCTGACATTCGCATGGTAGGGTCCGTAATATTGACTTGATTTGTAGAGCACGAAATGGCCATCCGACTCTAAAGACGCCGCGGACGTGTTGCTGAAATTCGTTCAACCCGCAACGACCGTTCCTAAGGACGTGAAAAAGGTTTCACAAGAACTTCAAACTGCTATTGAGAAATATATATCGTGAGTTTGATGTAGGTCACGTGGCTTTGTAGCTTATGCGACGTGTTCGTCAGGATCCTGGAAGACGTCCGCACGCGAGTCAAGGACGCATCCTCCCGGCCGGGCAAGCGACGCTGGCGATCGCTTAACAAAATCAACCCGTTTTCCTCGAACCACGTCAACAGATGTACTCTCTTATTCCAAGGCTGTCAGCAAGATGTTGTCAAGGCAGCGAACTCGGTGAACGTACGTGCATCCATGGTCCTTGTGATGCTGCGCCTTTACACGGTTGTCTCCTACAGGAATGCCTCAAGCGAAGCCTTCAAGACAGTAAGCTTCGTTTGAGTCATAAAGTCGTCTGGTAGTCAAGCTAACAATACTCCGCTAGAGGATGATGACCAAAACCGGGACCGATCGACCCCCTCGTGCCCTCCCAACATTCTCTCAAACAATGACTATCATGGCATCTCGTCGACTGCCGCAATTTTGACCGAAGCAGCCGTTCCCGGAGAAGCGTCAACCCACAGACCGCTCCGTCAAGACGTGCTCACGGCAGCCAGAAAGACATTCAAGGGGCTCGAAATTGCCTCAAGCTCCATCCCGGTTGCCGGAAACTTTGTCGGCGCGGCCGCGAAAGTGGGATTGGCTTTTGTCGAATCGATCCAGGTGAGCTCGACAAAACTGCCTGCTCCATCTCCTGACTACTTAACAATTCCGTTCTAGACCATGGACAGAAATGACGACCTAGCCAAAGATCTTGGAGCGCAGACGGCTCGGCTCTCGAGCCTCCTTCAACATTTCAACGGCGGATTCAAGGCAGGTCAACACGATGTAATCGCCAATCATGTTAACGAGCTACACAGGTAAGATCTGTCCGTGAAGACCCAGCGATAAGACTTGCTCATAGGGCCTCCAGGGAGCTCCAGGATATGCAGACTGAAGTGAATGCATGGAAGTCCAAGGGACGCTTTGCAAAAGCATTTTCATCTCGCGACGGCGCGGAGACCCTGAAAGGACATCAATCGACAATCCAAACTGCATTAGAAGAAATGCAGGTGAGCATGGGCAAAGGCGCCATCCCTACCCGACATAACTTACGCTTCGTTTCTCAGTTTCTTGTTAGTCTTAACATTAACGATATGATGATTGAACTGCGTGAGTGTTCCCATGAACGGATGCTGAGATATGCTGACCGTCAACTTAGGCAATACCGAGCTTCAGGAGGAAGCGGGGAGACTCCTGGATCGTCTCGGCGACGGGAAGTACGGCTCACGTGGGGACACGCTTGAGGAGATCGTATGCTTTCCGGGGACGAGGGCGTCGATCCTCAGCAGTATCGATGACTGGCTCAAGGACCAGTCAGAAGACAGCAGGGTCCTGTGGATCGGTGGGATGGCGGGAAGAGGGAAGTCCACGATTGCGTCTACGGTGGTTCACAACTGGAAGGCCCGCGGCTCGTGCGCCATCTTTCACTTCCGTCGAGGCCAGACCGTCCTCAACTCTCGTGTCGTTTGTTCTCTGGCCAGGCAGCTTGGGAACAGTTTGAACCCCGTGATCAGGAGAGCTGTTGTCGAGAGCGTACGGCAGAACCGAGACATTGCCGACAAGCGTCTCGAGGAGCAGTTCGAAACACTGCTGGTCGGCTCTTTGTCCACGCTCGACGACCACTCACACCCAATCATTCTTGTCATCGACGCCTTGGACGAGTCGGATAACGGCAAAGAGGCCACAAAATTGATTCAATTCATTGATGAACACTCATCGTCACTCTCTCCAAACGTCAAATTTCTCCTTACCTGCCGTATAGAGGGGTTTATTCCGCACAAGCTCGAGTCTCGCGGATGGCATAAGGAGGACTTGGACGTGTCCGTCGACATTTCTAATGACATCGAGACGCTAGTCAAGGAGAAATGCAAAGAAATTCGGAACGAGCACCGCCTCCCGGAAAGTTGGCCGCACTCCAACGAGATCGCACTTTTGGTGCAAATGTCTGAAGGCCTATTCCAATGGGCTCGTACAGTTATCAACTACATTCGTGATGGCTCGCCTCAGGATCGGCTGCGAATGCTGCTCAAATACCCGGAGAGATGGAGCGGCCTTGACGACTTGTATCATCAGATTCTGGAAAAGGCGTTCCATAACGTCGAATTGGACTTAGAGAGACAACATCTCCTGCACTCGCTACTGGGAACCCTTGTGGTAGCACCGGTGCCCGTTCATCTAGGATCTCTCGCCGGCCTATTCGAGAACGAGGGGTTTTTCGAAGGAAGTGACCCATCTTCTATTATCCACTTCCTTCGCAATGATGTCCTTGCCGATCTCACGTCTCTCATTTTCATCCCCACTTATCCCAACAAGCCACTCGAGCTAATGCATGCCTCCATTGGCGATCTTCTAACCAGTAAAACCCGATGCAAGCAGCGGCCTTACCACATTGACTCTGATCAACTACACTGTCAACTAGCAGACTTGTCTCTCCGCCACATGGTGCGATCGTTGAAGAGCACTTGTAGCTTACCCGTTACTTGGCGGCCTCAGCGTGTGGTCTCAGTCGATGTACAACAACAAAAGACAATTGAAGCCCTTCAGTACAGCTGCCTGGCATGGTCAACTCATCTAGCGAAAGCCACTCAATGTCGGTCTTCGAACCCCGTCCTTACAACATCCATCGTGGCCAATTTTGAGACGTTCAGCAGACAGAAATTGATGTATTGGCTTGAGGTCTTAAGCGTGGTTGGAGCAGTTCCTGATGCTATGCGGCTTGCTCGGGAGGTGCATCGATGGTTGCTGGTGAGTCTGCGAAGCTGCTTCGATGATGAAGTGGTGAGGGACAGATTAGTCTAACTACAGTCTTACAGGAGCTCGAAGTCTGTGAGGGGCTAAAGAAGCAATCTTCATTATGGCACGATACTCAGCGATTCGTCTCCATGTTTGCTGAACCAATCACGTATGGCCCGCGACACATATATGCTTCAGCACTCCCATCTTGTCCAACGGGGACCGAGCTGTGGAAATGCTACGCTGGGCAGGCCACAGTAAAAACAGTCCAGGGGGTGAGAGCAGCCTGGCCATCAGCCCTTTGGATGAGATCAGTCGGGGAAGTGGTGCTAGAAACGTCCTTCTCACTAGATGGTCAACAAATCGGAGTGGTGACCTGGAAAGGGAATCTTCATTTCCGCGAACCAAGTACGGGTCACATGATTGGGAAGTCACGCAATGTCCCTGCAAACGAAATCAACTCGGTGGCTTTCTCACCTAATCTAGAAGTCGTGGCATTGGGATATGACGACGGATTAATCCGACTTTGGGACGCTCACACCGGAGACAGCATTGGGCAGCCACTCGACGGCCATTCTGACCGGATCAGTTCTGTCTCGTTCTCACCGAACGGCACTATGCTAGCATCCGGATCCGATGACCACACAATCCGACTTTGGGATGCTCGCACCCGAAATAGCATCGGGAAGCCACTTGAAGGCCACTCTGATGCGATCAATTGTGTCTCATTCTCACACAACGGTAGTATTCTTGCATCCGGAGCTAATGACAGCACGGTCCGCATTTGGGACACTCACACCGGAGAAAGCATCGGGAAGTCAATGGACGCCCACTCTGACCATATCAATTCTGTGTCCTTCTCCCCTGACGGGACCGTTCTCGCTTCCGGATCGGATGACAGAACGGTCCGACTTTGGGACACTCGCACCGGAGAAAGCATCGGCCAACCACTCGACGGCCATTCCAGCTCCGTTCGCTCCATCTCCTTTTCACCTGACGGTACTACTCTAGCATCCGGGTCCTTTGACAAGACAATCCGTCTTTGGGACGCGCGAACAGGGAACAGCATTGGGCAACCACTTGAGGGCCACTCTAGCTCAATTAGTTCCATCTCCTTTTCGCCCGACGGTACCGTTCTGGCATCGGGATCGTATGACAAGACGATTCGTCTTTGGGACGCTCGCAGCGAAGAAAGCATTGTGCCGTCGCGTAAGGACCACACTCGATCAGTCAATTCGCTCGCATTCTCGCCGGACGGCACTACTCTAGCATCTGGATCCGATGACAAGACAATCCGACTTTGGAACGCTCGGACCGGAGACAGCATCGGACAGCCACTCGAGGGTCACTCTGATCGAATCTGCTCTGTCTCGTTTTCACCCGACGGCACTATCCTTGCATCCGGATCCAATGACCGTACGATCCGACTTTGGGATACTCGGACCGGAGACAGCATCGGGAAGCCACTGGAGGGCCACTCCGATTGCATCCGCTGCGTATTGTTCTCACCCGACGGCACTGTTCTAGCATCCCGATCCGATGACAAGACAATCCGACTTTGGGACCCCCGAACTGGAAATAGCATTGGGCAACCACTCGATGGTCACTCTGACTGGATCCGTTCCATCTCTTTCTCACCCGACGGCGCTTTCCTGGCGTCCGGATCCAATGACTGCACTATCCGACTTTGGGATGCTCGAACCGGAGACAGTATGGGACAGCCACTCGAAGGTCATACCGATTGGATCCGTTGCATCTCCTTCTCACCCGACAGCAGTATTGTAGCATCCGGATCCGATGATAAGACGATCCGACTTTGGAATGCTCGAACCGGAACTAGCATTGGGAAGCCACTCGAGGGCTACTCTGATTGGATTAATTCCGTCGCATTCTCCCCCGACAGCACGGTTCTAGCTTCCGGATCTGATGACAACACGATCCGACTTCAAGACCTTCGCACCGGAGAAATCATAGGTCAACCGCTCGAGTGCAAACCAGGTTGGGTGCATTTCACACCATTCCGACTGGAGAACCATCCTTTTATTATATATTATGCAAACGGCCATATCCTTGCACTGAGTAGGTCACAAGTTCCGGTCGACGCTCACACCACAGAGCCCCTAGATACAGCACTTTCGTCTCAGCATGCATGGGCAAATAGCACTCCTCATCGTCTTCTCTACCATCATTTCCTAAACAACTCTCGTAATTCTGTACACCTGAGCCAACATGCTGGGCGTTTGGCGTTCACGAGCGGAGCAGCTTTATCTATCCTAGATATTTCTAAAGTCCATCCAGCTCGGGCGTCGGATTAGGTCTTTCGGCCATGTCTAGAGATGTAGCTTCCTTCTCGCTATAAATTTGTAACATAGAGTCGTTAAATGACGCGTTTTACGTAACAAGAGCTAGCTATATTAAACTACTGTGCCCTCAAGATACTCCACACGTTGAGTCACATCGTCGGTGCGATTGAGCTGTGGTTTCACGACGGCGCTCAATCCATTTCCAGAGTCCGACTGGGCAGCTCAATTGGAACCAACCCGTCTGCCGACTACTTATTTACGTCCAGCGTGAAATAATCCGACCTGCCCAAAAAGTCCAAATTGACCTACCAATAATTGATCGTTCCTGTCGACAACAAATCTGACTAGATGATGAATTCGGCTTGGGCGGCAGAATAACGCCGCGCTTCGGGAGGATCGTTTCCTTCGGTCGACAATACTGGACATGTACGGGAGCTCAAACTTAACCTCTCTCGGCGTCAAAGAGCAATATTGACCCGTTGAAATGTGATGGAATATCAAGAAACTGACACCGACTTCACACGGGAATTGGCGCGCTGTCTCCAAGAAGTGCTTGAAATTCCGAGTGACTACTGGCTCGACATCGATCACTCTCCGCGACAGTACTAAGCCTCTCAGCAAGGACAAGCTTTGCAGTTTTTGAAAATCCCATTCCAAGTGCGCGTCACCTATGATAGGCTGAGGCCTGGCGTCAAGCGTGCCCACCCCGCAGATCATCCCGCTAAACGTCTACCCTACCTCACCGATACTCCTCTTAGTCGTCGACGTGTACATTTACGCCCTCGCTTCCTCCGTTATTCCCCCGTTCGTCTTTTCAGCGCGCTTGAGCCCTCCAGCAGCGGCGGACTTGATGACGTCCTCCCCACCGTCCAGGGGGCGTACGCTCCACGTCCAGCCCTCTCACAAGCTGAAGTGCCAGTGCGGCAAGTTGCCGATGGCCGTCACGCTGAGGTAGGTGAAGGGGTACCACGTGTCTTGAAGAAGCACGATCCGCATCCAGAAGACCGGAGGGAGGGGTGGATTTACTAGCAGAAGGCCTTGGGGAGGGAGACGGGAGTCTACTGGCGGTGGTGTTTGGGGCGAGACATTAATGGTTGCGCGCGGTGTCGGTTGGTGACTGAGAGAGGTGAGATAATGATCGAACGAGAGACGGGCGGGGATGGTCTCTTGGTGGGTCGAACGAGATCCGAGTGTGGTTGCATAGAGAGCGACTGGTTTGTCGACAGGGGAGCTTGTTGTGCAAAAGAACGGCTCCGGTGAGGGAGCCGCATCCTTGGCAAGCGTGAATCAAGTCTAAAAAGGATATTAAAGAGAATGGAAGTTGTCTGCCTCCTAGAGAACTAAACCAGGCAAACTTGTCGGTTGAGAGCTGAGGGGCGAACGTGACGTCAGACCCGGCGGCGACTTCCGATGTATTCACCGATCCTCGGTGCGCCTTGGAGTATGGACGGTTGGACGCGTGTCGGGACTGGGTGGCTTGTATGAAGGTAGGAAAGGGGAGAAGGTCTTTTGGGCTTGTGAGAGTGAACGCGTCACGTGGTCGAGCTGCGATGGATTTATAGGCGCTTCGACTCCCGGACGAGAAAAAAGTACTCTCCGGCAAGATCTTGACGAGGTGGAGCGACGCGTTCGTTCTTTGAAGCCTTGAGACCGATTGCGTGCGGAATGCTTTTTCCTATAGCGACCGTGGGTGGAGCCCAATGGAACAACCGGAGAGGGGAGGGTATACTGATAGAAGCGATTGGCAGAGTATAGGCACACATACCCATATCATCAGCCAATTGTTTGCAGGATGGATTCATTCCTTCCATCGGCGTCGTCGCTCTCTGGACTTCCAACTCCTACCAAGACCCAGTCGCGAGTGCGCTTCATTGTCTGGTGTGCACAGGACAAACACCAAAGCCCCTGTGCGCACGTAACCTCCCCCTGTTCGCCATTCGTCTTGTGCTAGAAGAGAATATACGACTCTTTCTTACGTCTACTTCGACGTGCTTCCGATATGTGAAAGACTCGAGGCGCGCAATCATGATCGGTGTTTGAAGCGTCATGGTTGGAATCTCAAAGTGGACTGCCGATATCCTCAGAGATCCGACACTCGGTCCGGACCAGACTCGCCGGCAGCCTGAACAATCAAAAGCGAGTATCAAGGGCATAGGAGCAGCTCTGTCTTATGAGTGCAGCATTAGCGCGCTCAAGCACAGTACAAAAGACGGCTTCCCTTGAACTTATCACCATCCCCGCCATGTCGCCCAACGCGACTCTTTGATGTACTCTCAGTCATGTAACCTGGGCCATCCGTACTATATTGCACATATGAATGTTATCAATATCAGAATTAACATTTACGAGATTTGGTTTTAATCTCCACTTAAGGACCGAAGACCTGTGCAATGCTGTGCTTCAGGGACGTTATATGTGTACGCGAGTGACTGGCCGCACCATACAGTTCTCGCTTCCCCCTCAGACTCCCCAGCCACCTCTCTGTCTATCTAAAGCCTACATCTCAACCAATAGCTATGGCTACTTCGAGTAGCTCTACTACGACCAACAGCCAGCCAACGGGTGATCCTGGGGCAGGCGAAGCCCTGCGCCGCAACTTAAACGCTACGATAGAGTCTTTGAAGACCAGCATCTTGTTAGCGATCCAGGTGAGCCTCCGTTATGCCGCCTTATTGAGCGGTTATTAATGCTGTTCTTAGAGCACCAAATGGCCGTCGGATTCTACGAACACCGCGGAAAGCCTCCGGAGGTCTGTCGAGTCGTTGCCCTTCATTCCGGAGACGACGGTCGACATACCTCAGGACCTCCGAAATGGCATCGACGAATACATCCAGTATGTCGGCTCTCTCCGACTCGATTGTTGTCCTGGCTAATTAAGCTTTCTCCGTAGTGTAATGGAGGACGTTCATACCCGGATAAAGGATGCGGCCTCGATACCTGGGAAACAACAATGGAGGTTCCTCAAGCGGATTAAATCCCTAACCTCCAAAGGCCCCAGCAAGTGCACTTTGATTTTCCAGACGTGTCAAGTCGATGTGGTGAACGCGGCGAATTCGTTCAATGTAAGTAGGCAACGTCATCTCCTGCAGCGCACCCTTCTTCATATCTTGTAAAGCAGCTACGTCTTCACAGCAACTCCACGAACAGTAAGTATCGTCTGTCTATGTAGGACCTTTTGCTAAGTTCGAAGCCTGTTATAGACAGCAGCGGACCAATCGCTTCGACTTCGCCGGGGTCGGTTACTTCGGCGAGCGTGAGCCCTGGAACTCAACCTGTGCACCACGCAGTATCGACCGGGTCGGCAGCGGCAGCGGCGACTAGCAAGCCTCTTCGTCAGAACGCGTTAATAGCAGCCAGGAAGGCATTCAAAGGCCTCGAGATCGCATCCAGCTCCATTCCCGTTGCTGGAAATTTCGTCGGTGCGGCTGCCAAAGTTGGATTAGCATTCGTCGACACCCTTCAGGTACTTGAACCCATATGATACGCATGCCTCGATTACGCAGAAGTCTTACGTCACTCTCCTTAGCGGATGGACTCTAACGAAGAGCTAGCGAAGGACCTAGGTGCTCAAACGACTCGACTGCTAGCGCTGCTTCAACACTTCGACGATGGTTCCAAGGAAGGCGGCCTAATTGCCGACAGAATTAACGACTTGCATAGGTGAGTACTTCTGATTGCCTTGGAGTCCAAAGGCACTGACTTAGACCTCAGGGAGCTTCAAGATATCCTAGCTAAACTGAACTCGTGGACGACAATGGGTCGCTCCAAGAAAGGATTCTCCGCCCGTGATCATGAGGAAGCGTTAAAGAAACATCAAGCCGGACTTCAAGCCTTAGTGGAGCAGATGCAGGTAAGAATGAAATACTAAGCGGTACGGACGGTTGCCCGACTAACCTTAATTCCAGTTTCTCATCAGTCTCGACATTCGCGATATGACAGCGGAGATGCGTAAGTAATCTCTTCTCTTGGACTAGTGAACCTTTGTTGACCATAGGCTCAGGGAGCACCGAGATCCAAAAGGAGAAACACCGACTTCTGAATCTCCTAGGCGACGGAAAGTTCGGAGCAAGGGGACATTCGCTCGAAGAGATTCTATGTTTCCCGGGAACGAGAGCTGCCATTCTCGAGCGAGTAGACAGTTGGATCAAAGACCCGGCTGTCGATAGCCGAGTCCTGTGGATCCGCGGGATGGCCGGTCGAGGAAAGTCAACAATTGCGTCTACCGTGGTCCGCAATTGGAAAACGCGAGCTTCCTGCGCGATCTTTCACTTCCGTCGCGGACAGATCGCCTTGAACGCGCGGGTGGTCTGCGCTCTGGCAAGACAACTTGGTACCACGCTCAGTCCGCAAGTCAAAGGTGCCGTGCTGGACACCCTGCGGGAGAACCAGGACATTGCCGACAAGCGATTAGAGGAGCAATTCGAAATCCTGCTGGTGGCTTCCTTGTCCAAACTAGGCAACCATACCCACCCGATTCTCCTGGTGCTTGACGCTCTCGACGAAGCCGACGAAGGCAAGGAGGCTGTTGCTCTCATCAACTTCATTGATCGACACTCGTCATCCCTTCCTCCGAACGTCAAGTTTCTCATAACGTGCCGTCCGGAAGGCTCTCTACCTCATACGCTAGAGTCTTGCGGGTGGAGGCAGGAAGATTTGGACAGGGATGCCGACGTTACAAACGACATCGAGACTTTCCTCCTGGAGAAATTCAGCCAAACGCGGCATGCTCATCGCCTCTCAGAGAGCTGGCCGCAGTCCGAACAGGTTGAGCGACTTGTGCAGATGTCTCAAGGGCTGTTTCAGTGGGCTCGCACAGCTCTCAATTACATCCACGACGGCTCGCCGACGGACCGGCTCCGGATTCTGCTGAAGCACCCGGAAAGATGGAGCGGTCTTGACGAGCTCTACCACCAAATTCTCCAGAAAGCATTCCACAATGTAGAGTTGGACGCGGAAAGGATGGAGCTTCTTCGGGTGGTGCTTGCAACTCTCGTGTTAGCGCCGGTTCCCGTTCATCTTGAGGTCCTCGCTGGACTACATGGGGATCAGGAGCTCTTTGAGGGAGTTGGAAAGGCTGATGTCATTCAGTTCCTGCGGAGAGACCTTCTTGTCGACCTCGCTTCCCTCATTCTCATCCCCGCGTCGCTCGATGAACCACTCCTTCTCATGCATGCCTCCATCGCGGATCTTCTAACCGATAAAACTCGCTGCAAAGACCAGTCGTATCTCATCGACTATCAACAACAGCACTGTCAACTAGCAAGCCTATGCCTCGGTGTTATGGTGAAGTCGTTGAAGAAAAACATGTGCGGCTTATCACAGACTTGGCAGTCGGTCTCAGAAATGTCGGTTTTCGCCGAGCAGAGAGTTCATAAAACGCTTCGATACTCCTGTCTCGCCTGGTCCGCTCATCTCACACAACGGAACCAACATCCACAAGCAGATAACACCCTCTGGCCCTCCATCCTCGCCAACTTTGAGATCTTCAGCAGGAATAAGGTGCTCCTCTGGCTTGAGGTCATGAGTGTAGTTAGAGGGGTGCCTGATGCGCTCCGGATGGCGCGAGAGGTGCATCAATGGTTGTTGGTGAGAGCCTGCGAAGCCATGTCAAGGGTGGCGGGGCAGACATCAGTCTAACGCCTTGATTTCAGGGACTCGAGGTCTGTGAAGAGCTTAAGAAGCATGTTTCACTATGGCACGACACTCAGCGTTTTATCTCCATGTTTGCTGAACCGATCGCGTATGGCCCACAGCACATATATGCTTCAGCACTTCCATCGTGTCCGACTGGGACCGAACTAGGACGATACTACGCTTGTCACGCCGCAGTCAAAACAATTCAGGGTGCGAAGGTGACCTGGTCATCAGCCCTCTGGACGAGATCCGTTGGGAAGGTGGTGCTAGAAACGCGCTTTTCAGCGGACGGACAAAGGATCGCAGTGTTGACCCAGGAGGGCAGTATTCAATTCCAGGAACCGAGTGCAGGTGACTCGATTGGGAAGGCATGCAATATTCATGCGAACGGAATCAAATCGATCGGTTTCTCATCTGATGTGAAGTTTCTGGCATTGGGATATGAAGACGGTACAATCCAACTGTGGGATACTCACACAGGGAACCGCATTGGGCAGCCACTCAAGGGTCACTCTAGTTACATCACTTCCGTCTCGCTCTCACCCGACGGCACTGTTCTAGCATCCGGATCCGATGACAAGACGATCCGACTTTGGGACGCTCTCACAGGACACAGAATTGGGCAGCCACTCAAGGGCCACTCTCGTTGGATCACTTGCATATCGTTCTCACCCGACGGCACGGTTCTAGCATCCGCATCTCGTGACCGCACGATCCGACTGTGGGATGCTAGCATTGGAATCAGCATCGGGCGGCCACTCGTAGGCCACCCTGGTTGGATCAATTCCATCTCGTTCTCACCCGACGGCACTGTTCTGGCATCCGGATCCGCTGACAGCACCATCCGACTTTGGGACACTCGCACAGGAAACAGAATCGGGCAGCCACTCAAGGGCCACTCCGCTCAGATCAATTCCATCTCGTTCTCACCGGACGGCACTGTTCTGGCATCCGGATCTCTTGACAACACAATCCGACTTTGGGACGCTCTCACAGGAAGCAGAATCGGGCAGCCACTCGAGGGCTACTCTAGCTATATCACTTCCGTCTCGCTCTCACCCGACGGCGCGATTCTAGCATCCGGATCCGCTGACAGCATGATCCGACTTTGGGACGTCCGCCCAGGAAACAGCACCGGGCAGCCACTCCAGGGCCACTCCGGTTTGATCACTTCCCTCTCATTCTCTCCCGACGGCACTATTCTAGCATCCGCATCCAGTGACAATACGATCCGACTTTGGGACGCCCGTACAGGAAACAGGATCGGGCGGCCACTCGAGGGCCACTCTGATTGCATCAATTGCGTCTTTTTCTCACCGATGGCACTGCTCTAGCATCCGGATCCCGTGACGCCACGATCCGACTTTGGGACGCTCGCACAGGAAACAGCATCGGGCAGCCACTCGAGGGCCACTCTGGTCAGATCCAGTGTGTCTCGTTCTCGCCCGACGGCACTGTTCTAGCGTCCGGATCTGATGACTGCACGATCCGACTTTGGGACGGTCGCACAGGAAGCAGCATCGGGCAGCCACTCGAGAGCCAATCTGATTCGATCGATTCAGTCTTGTTCTCACCCGACGGCACAGTTCTAGCTTCCGGATCCATTGACCGCACGATCCAACTTTGGGACGCTCGCACACAAAACAGCATCGGCCAGCCACTCGGATGTGAACTCGGTTGGGTCATTTCCACGGTCTTCTTCCACGAAAACACTCCGTTCACTGTACTCCATGCTAGTGGTCGTCTCCTTGCGCTGCGAGAAACAGAAATTCCAAGCAAATCTCGGCTCACAAGGTCTCCAGATCCCTCACTTCCCTTTCAACATTTGGGGGCAGAGGGATCTTCTGATCGTCTGCTCTACCATCTTTTACTTCAGGACACTGGTGCACCTGTACACCTTAGTCGATCTGGTGGGCGTTTGGCGATTACTGGTGGGAAAGAACTATGCATTCCAGTTGTGGCCGTGGCTTCGTCCCAGTACGCGGCTTTCGGAGCCTACACTCGAGTCCGTCGGGAACCGGAAGCGGCAAAAAGAGGATATGTGAACGTCGTAGATCATCCCGTGATAATCCCCTCACCTTGGCGTCAAGGAGCAGTGATCCACGATAGCAAACAACAAATCCCGTACAAAGCGTAGGCGCTCGGCATTCATTAGAGAGGTAGAGGGCGAATTGTAGAGTTTACGTCGGGGGTCTGGTACTTGAGCTGAGGTCTAGGTCCAGGTGGACACTCATGTTGCCGTTGGGGTTGACGAGACAGAGCACTGTTGTTGAAGTGTGGACTGCTGAAGATGCGGCGTCTCGAGGATAGGTGAACACATCGGAGGTCGCCGCTGTCTCTGACGTCACGTTCGCCCTTCAGCTCTCAACCGACAAGCTTGCTGGGCTTAGTTCTCCCAGAGAGGCAGACAGCTTCCACTCTCTTTTCATATCTCTTTTCGACTTGATTCAGAGTCGCTAATGCTGCGACTTCCCCTCCGGAGCCGTTCTTTTGCACAACAACGCCGCTCCGCCCGCTCCCCGTCGCCCGACCACTCGCTCTCTAAGCAACCACACTCGGATCTAATTCCACCCAGCAAGAGACCATTCCTACCAGTCGCTCACTCGTTGATAATGCAGCCCACCTCTCAGCCACCAACTGACGCCGCGCGTAACCAATGTCTCGCCCCACGCACCTCCGTCTCCCTCCTCCCCTCGCCCACCCAGACCTTGCTCCAGCAAATGCACAGCAACACTACCATCCCTTACACATCCCTCCAGCCTTTTCGATCCAGATCGTGTACACGTTCCCCTACTACGGTGTGACGGCCATCGGCAACTCGACTTGGGAACAGCTGGACGGAAGCGTGTACGCCCTAGACGGAGGAGAGGACGTCACCAAGTCCGCGGCTGCTGAAGGGCTCAAGCGCGCTGGCAGTCTCAGCGCCTCGGCGGCCACGAGCAGCGGGCTGGCGAACCCACGGGGAAGTAGTACTCCGGAGCCGGGATCGTTGGGTTCAGCGAACGAAGGGCCATCAAGAACGAGGAAGTAAGGAACGCGTTGACCACCGCGTCCTTGCAGACCATCATCGCCAAGAGCTTGCCGTCCACCGAGATCGTCATCTAAACAACAAATAAAAAATAAACGTATTCCGGTGCACGATGCCGTTTGGGAGGTCTTGATTTGTTCGCTGTCCGTTGCGGGTATGTCCCCTCTGCACACTGCCTAAAAATCTGACCGTCGCGCTCATGCCGGATTCTACCGTCTTAGATCCTCTCGGGAAATCCGTCCAAACGCAACGCAACAACAACGTCCTGCCTCTCTGTGCTCCGCGTTTCTCCGCGTCTCGGCGGTTTCCACGTCGCCGTCTCCGTCCCCTCCGTTGCCTTCGTTCTTTCGTTCCTGGCCCGCCCATTTTCGTTCCTTGCCCTTCCTTTTTTTTTTTTTTCCCTCGGTCCCTAGTATCGCTCACATCTAGTCTACGCCCCCTCCACCGTACTTGCCAACCAACGCCACCCTAGCCCTCGTCTCTCCACCCCAAGGACATCCGTCACGTCTCCCCCACGCTCTCTCTCCTCTTCTCTCCTTCATCGTACCACCACAAGTCTCAACTTTACATGTCGTCCCCGCGAAGCGTCAAGTTTCCGCGAGGATGCGATCTTTACAGCTGTTTTCAAAACGATAGGCGTTCTCACGTTCTACTCATCTCTCCGCCCTCGACGATACATCCGATGCAAT
>WSUD01000181.1:11138-22195 GCA_019633495.1 Tulasnella sp. 427 | reverse complement strand
AGGTCTTATCTCACTCTCCCAGATTTCCCTGGTTCTAAGCGCCAAGCCTCTCCACCTGCCCGCGTGATTTATAGACCAAAGAGTCCGTTGTCCCTCTCTTCTCGTCTGCCCTTCAACCATGCATCCTGCACCGAACCTCGGCAGAGCGCTCGTTTTCCTTCCTCTTCTGGCCTTGCGGACAGCCGCCCAGGCAGTGAGATTTCACTCTGGGACACGAATCTCCATCGTCTGCCATTAACATCACCTCTCCTTTGTCAGCTCACAAACGCGACATGCGGTGTGCAGTTTACTTGGATGAACAACGCTTATACCCAATCCCCTTGTCTCGTCGCCGCGTGCGTCTCCTTTCCCAGATCGCCACCACTCGTCTCTCTAATCATCTTGCCTTGCCATTCCCTGCATTACAGGTATCTGGCAGGCGTCTGTAACAACGGCCAATGGATAGTCGCCTCCCTTAATGGAGTCGATTCTTACGCCCCACCTTCAAGGTCCCTGGCAACCCCATGCGAGTGCAATACCGTCTTTTACAATCTCATCCAAGCGTGTTCGGCCTGTCAAGGAGGAACAATAAACCAATGGGACTATTGGGTTCAGTTCTGCCCTCAATCTTACATCGCGAAATTCTTTCCTTATCCTGTTCCAAGCGGATCCCAAGTCCCAACCTGGGCCGACATCGACCCCACAATTGTCGGTTTCTGGTCCCCGAACATCGCATCGGCTTACGCTGGTAAGTAGATGATCAAGTAATCCCATTTTACTCGGCGCCATAACTCGTTTTGGGGGGTCATAATTTCCTAGTCGGCCCTTCAGCGGCATTCACCCCATTCTCGACAAGTCCGGCCCAGACATCGACTCCAGCACCGACAACAATTTTTGTGCCAATAACACCCACCCCAACTCCGACGAGATCTAGCCAGTCCAAATCATCGACGCCGGTCGGCGCGATCGTGGGCGGAGCCGTTGCAGGAGCGGTTCTCCTCTTCTTGATCGGCTTCGGCATTTGGTTCTTGTGTATCAGAGACCAAAAACCACCACCTCAGCAACAAGCACAGAATGAAATGAGATCCAATGAGGCTCATGTCGGCGTACCTCCTGGACATCAATCGTCGCAAAGGCCATGGTCGCAGTCACCGACAGCCTCAGCACAACAGCAGCCCCCCCATCGGTTTTATCCGTGAGTCAATTAGATCATGCAGGCTTGTACTGCAGCATCTGACTGGGCACCATTTCAGACCGTCCCCTCAGAATCCCTCGAATCCGATATTCTACCCATCCGCGCCATCCTCGAACAACGACGTTCCCCCCCTTCCGAACCCAGATCCTATAAGACAGAATCTTTACCCAGGATACATTTCACACCAAAACGCTGCTCAATTCAGCTCATCCTCGCCTCAGCCATCCCCACCGCTAGAGCCCATGCGCGGGTCCTCCACATTCGGTCTTTTAGCTGGTCAAAGGAACGCACTGCATAATTCGTCCTATGGAACTACCTGACTGCGTAGCTCTCTAAGGAACGTCTTGCATTCTGTGTCTTGTGACCGGTCATATTGCATGTGTGTCTCTCGTTGGCAGGAAAGGTGATCGCTCACGACACTCGAGACAGTGAAATTTCCACATCCACATTCGATTGTACTAGTCAAGAGTTACTTCTTAGGAGCTCACAGTTTCTTTTCAAGGATCTTATCTCCTAGTGCAGACCATCACGGTAAACCTTCTTGACCGATTCCCTCTGCAACATGGCCTCCCAAAACGCCCTCACGTGTGCGAGAATGGTCGTTCCCGCCCTTTCACCCAGCTTGTCGATGCCGGCAGGCGAGAGATCACCTCCAGACAAGTAGACAGCACGGGCAAGCCAGACGAAGAGGTGCAGGTCAGCTAGACTGATCTGCTCGCCGAGAAGCAGACCACCCGGATGCCCCGCCTCTCGATTGTGACTTTCCGCCTCAGCAGCCGATGCATTGGCAGCGGGAACGCTGGCGGAGGGACGTCTAACAGAGTCCTCATCACCCCTGCCACCTGCGGCTATGGTTCCTTCCTCTCCGGATGCGACGTGTGCAACCTTGATAGTCCCCTCGATCAGCTCTAGGGCCGCCTTGACGTCTCCCTCCCAAGCAGTCTTGCTCTTCGTAAAGAAGTCTTGAGTTGATGAATCTCCTGAGGTAGGAGAGTCGTAGACTGCGCTGAAGGTCTTGTAAAGCGCGAGTCGGGGCTCGAGGAGAGCTCTCGCCTTTGCCGTCAGTGCGGGCGCGGGATTGTTGGGGTCTGGCGAAGTCGCGGTTGGATCATGACTAAGTGCAGCGGCGAGTTTTTCGGTTCGTCGCCTGAGCCAGGTTCCTTGTTCTCCTTTGGCCATCTCCGTGGCCTCTTGAGGCGTCTTTCCAGCCAGGAATAAAAGCTCAAGGTCTAACGGAGTCGAATGGACCAGCGTGATGATGGTATTCGACTTGGATTGCGCGTCGATCGTGGCAGGAGCAAGCGCTACGGGTCCGAAGACGTTGGAAAGGTGGTCGGCAAGGAAGGTTCAGTCACTTACCGGGTGCTGGAGAGTGCGACGTTGTGCTTGTCTTTGAGAGGACCGTTCTAGACTTATCCAGCAATTCGAGAATTTTCTACCACACAAAGGTTAAGAAACGGTTTTATGGTGCTTGTAGTGGAGAGCGTACCGCGACGTCTGATAACGCTTTGTACTTGCTCTCGATTTCAGGGCTGAGGTACTTGTCTAGCGGTACGACTAGCGTAGGAACACCCGTACCAGCTTTTAGAAGGAGACAGGTTCGTAAAGCGGTCTTCGAGCGATCAGTAAAAAAAAGTCGAAGCTTGCCTGAGTTGTTGTTGATCCGCAGATACGCGAGGTCGTAATTGTCACCGTTGACAATGTCAACCTCCTTGTGATCTAACTCATCTTGCCCGTATCCCTTCTCCTCCCTGGCAATCGGAGGGGAGAAGAATTCAGGCAAAATTCGTCTTCGAGTCAAGATGGGACCACTTACAAGGCTAAAAGGACTGAGCACCGATCGGTGAATGGTGAGAAATCGTCTTAAAGGGAAGTTATAACTTA
Source organism: Tulasnella sp. 427 (assembly GCA_019633495.1). Classification (NCBI taxonomy): domain Eukaryota; kingdom Fungi; phylum Basidiomycota; class Agaricomycetes; order Cantharellales; family Tulasnellaceae; genus Tulasnella; species Tulasnella sp. 427. The sequence continues at coordinate 19,137 of WSUD01000181.1, read as the reverse complement.
CCAGCCGAGCTCCATGGATCCTTCGAATGATAATACAAGACAGCTTTAGGTACTGGCGATGTAGTAGGATTGCTCATTGGGATTTCTAGCAGTCGTGGTTGATCTGCCTTACGCAATGGTCGACGGGTGAGAGAAGTGGTGATGTATTTTTCAGAGCGGATCGATGCGAGATGAGAGCGCGGGGCCCCAAAGCAAATTCCGCCAAAAGGAAGTCCGATTGCCAACATGAGAAAAGTCCGATCGTTCAAGTGGTTAAGAAATTGTCCGAAGTCGGAAAAAGAAAAGTGCATGTAGTGTATGCAATAGCAGCGCGTAATGTGAAGATTGAATCGATCAAGAACAGAAGAAGTGCTGGCAAGAAAGACAATTACAAGATACAGTGCAATTCAAAAGTAAGATGGGTGAACCGTAAGCAGTTGAGAAGACCACGATGAAATACTCTTAGGATGGGTTAGTAACCTGGAAAAATTGAGTCAGATGACGCCATCATCCAGTGAGACGACCGTACACGAACCTGGAGCACTCTACGTGAATAATCCTCGTGATCTTGCAAGCTGCCCAGACTCTCCTCACTGGGAGTGCTGTAGTCGCTCAGTCGATTAGGGTTGATGGGGCTCCGTCCCTTCGCAGCCAAAATGCTCGGATCCAAGCGGTGATCAATCAGGGGAGTTTCGGGTCGACCCCCAGCTTTCCAATCACTCCCACCGGAGGCGCTGCGAATGAGACCACCGCGATCACCACTGAGTACCGCGTCAGGGCCCGGGGTAGAAGGTCCTCCATGACTATGATTGCTTGATGATGCGTTGAAGCTATGGCCAGATTGACTTGGAGGGAGGTTGGCTACCGAATATGTGGGAAGGCCCGGCGTCTGGGATCGGGCAAATCCGCTGTCTGCAGCAGGCGAGTCGGCGCTGTAGCGAGACGCTGAACTAGCAAAGGACGGCGTATTCGAATTTCGACGAGCTTTGGCGGGTGCTGCACCTTGGTATGCCGATGGGGGCAGGTTTGTCATTGGAGTCCCGAGGGGATCCGAAGCAAGACCCGCAGCTGCCGCTAGTGCCGCGTAGTTTGGTACTGCGGCTCCAGGAGGAGGCGGAGGTAGGCTGCTGCGTTTGCTAAAAGTTGGGGAAGTGGGCGAAGGAGAAAATGTTCTACCTGCTCCATCAAGGGCGGATGGGGGGATATAGTTCGAATAATCGTACTCGTATCCCTTAGGTGCGTTGATGTTACTGTAGACGCTGGGCGGAGACGCAGGGGGGACAGCCGCGGAAGCGGTGGTACCGTTTGAGAGGAGGGGAGTGGTAGGGGGTAGGTTGGGACCTCCCGTGGCGCCATACGAATATGGGACCAAGGGCAAAAGTCCTTGCGGGTTGTTGCCTGCGGGGCCATGTTGATCGATCGAACCAGGTGGTGATGCATTAAAGCTTTTCCCCGCAGGTGGATTGCTGTAGAACGGATCGGAGCCGTAGCCATACGCGACTCCGCCCATTCCGTAAGGAGGCCCGTAGGTTCCGTATAACGGCCTTGTATCTGACGCCGAGTGATAGCCCATCTCAGTACTATTACCCCCCGACGGACCGGAAGCGTCGGCATCATCGTCGTCGACAAAAGGCGTCCTGGAAGGCTGAAAGTGAGAACTTATTCTTCCAAGGAAGCTGACCGCGTACCTTCCACTGCCCAAGGTAGCGGCAATGGCAGCTTCCCGAGTCAAGCGCCTCATCTTCCTTCTCCTCAGGCACGTGAAAATGCCAAAGAGAATGATAGCTGCGCCAGCGATGCCAACCACTATGAATACCCCCGCTACAGCCCCTTTGTTCTTGAAGAAAGGGGACATCGACCCTCCGCCGTCCGTGTTCAGGGTTGTGGCTTGAGACACCACGGCCGTAATTGTCAAAGGCACTCCATTTGAGGTGCTCGTGAAAGTAGTGGTGTACAGAGATGGAATCTCCGTAGTCAGTTGGCCAAGGGAGTCTTACGGGGGTTTAGATTTCAGAGCAAGTCATTTGGAAGTCGGAGTTTGGCTTACTGGTTGTCGTAAAAGATACTTCAATGTCGCTGGCTGAAGAGAAAATGACCGATCCACTTGTAATTGCAACTAACGGAGCATGCGCTGATCAGTTTTCCGGAACGCAGAAGAATAGGTTAAGAGACGGACCTGGCGCACTAGTTATTACAGCAGAGGATTCGCTCCCAGTGGGTGTAATGACCGGTTGCGGCGTTGAGGTTGGAGTTGCGACGGGAGTCGTCGTGGCGCCCGGGGTTGTTCGAGTCTCCGATACCGGACTACTGGACGATGGTTCTGGATCCGTTGAGGAGGTGGGGTCTAAGGTATTGGAAGCTGGAGGGGTAGAAATGGGATCGGTTGAGATTGGAGTCGTTTCAGAAGTAGGTAGGGTTGTGCGAGAGGAAGAAGCTGGGGTGGTGATAGAAGTGTTTGAGCCATCTGGTGAGGATGAACTCGAGGAAGGAGGGGGAGGAGTAGTTGTAGTCAAACGTGAGCTAGACGTACTCGGAGTATTGGGAGGATCTGAGGATGAGGTTGGCGAAGGTGTGGCAACTACATCCGAAGTGGTTGGAGATGTCTGGGATGGTGTTATTGTCGTCGGTAGAGGGGTAGTCGTTTGTGTCGTTCTAGGGTTGATCGATGTTGTTTGACGAGGCGTATCCGTTGAAAGCGGTGGATTCGAAGTAGAAGGGGTCGAGGATGATTCCGATGGTGTGTGCGTGGATGTTGTTGGCACATTTTCAGAAGTTGAGTGCATGGGAGTGGAAGTGGAGGAGGGGCCAGCCCGGGAAGAGGTGGAGTCGTTTTCAGCGGTAGTGGATGGATCAACCATCGAATGCAAGGATGAAGTTGAGGTTTCGGGCGTAGCATGAGACGAGGAAGTTTCGGGCATGGAAGTCGTGCGAGTAGTCATGGGTGCGTCCGAAGAGGATGAACTGAGTATCAGCAGCGTTCATCCGAGTAATGGGTGAAGTAATAAGAGACAAAGAGGGAAAAAAAGTAATGAGACAGAGTGTCACGGATTCCAGAAAGTAATTCAAACAAAAGTAATGGATGCAACTCACGGAGAGGGATCGGAGCTCGAGCTTGACGAATCCGAAGTCGACTCTGGAGCATCAGACGAGGATGTATCTGGTGGAACGGTGGAGGACGGTGAGATAGAAAGCCACGAAGTTGGCCGCCGCCGGACCGTAGTCGTAAATGGAGGCAGGGAATCATGTGTGGGTGAAGGCGTCCGAGTTGAAAGAGACGGGTCCGACGACGATGAGACAGTTCCAGACGTAAGCGAGGTTATCGGATTAGATGTGATGGTTAAAGTAAGGGTCGTTGGTGTGGGAGACGCGGTTGATGTTTCAGGGGTTTCGGTGGAGCGTCGAGACGTTTCGGAAGTGGTAGGACGAGGAGACGTAGATTCCGAAGTGGTAGAGAGTGCCGAGTGTGTTGTTGGTTGATCGGATGTTGAAGACGGAGGCGGCGTGGACGTGGACGACGTAGCAGGAGGCGGGTCATGAGTGGAGGATCCGGAGGATGATGTGGAATTTTCAGCAGGGTCCGACGAAGTTGGTCGTTCGGAATGGGTATTGGGATTATCGACGGTTGAAGTTGGTCGTTCAGAACGGGTATTGGGATCATCAGCCGTTGAAGTTGGTCGTTCAGAACGGGTAATGGGATCATCAGCCGTTGAAGTGGGTCGTTCAGAACGGGTATTAGGGTCATCAGCCGTTGACGTTGGTCGTTCAGATTGGGTATTAGGATCATCAGCCGTTGAAGTTGGTCGTTCAGAATGGGTATTAGGGTCATCAGCCGTTGATGAGGTTGACCGTTCAGAGCGTGTAATAGGATCGACCGTAGACGACGACGACGGTGGGCGAGTAGAGTGGACAGGATTTGAAGCGTGAGTAGGACGTTGACGAGTAACGGAGGATAGGCGCCACGATGAAGAAGGGTTATGAGATCGGGTTGTAGGCGCCCAAGAGGTGCGGTGCGTGTTCGTGGGCCGGGTGTGGGTGATATGATCGTGGGTTGGCGACACCGATCCCGTGTCCGGAGGGCGAGATTGATGGACAGGAGTATGAGAGGCGGTGCGGTTGGATGACATGGTCAGCCGAAGCCGCCAAGGATAGCGACCAGCGCGGTGTGCGACGTTTTGAGGTTGGACCGATGATCGAGGTTGCGAGATTCAAAGACGGTCCGAGTGAGGACAGTTGATTGAGGACATGGAGGGAAGAGCGGTCGTTAGCGAAATATTCAAAACGGCGAGGACGTTGGTGAAGGAAAGGGAGGACAACAGCTGGGCAACCGAAAAAGGCGGGAGCGCCAGCACAGAGAGGCAGGCTTGAAGGGGATTAAGAGGCCCCAAATAACAAGGGAACGTGGTCGATGATTGACGAGTAAGGCAAATGTTGCCCACCGTTGCAACATGTAGATCATCTCGCCGTACTAGACCGTGTATAGAACAAGAAAACGAGGCGAGCGACGCCGGGGGGGATATGTGGGTGTGTCATAAAGGACGTCGTTGCAATGTGGACCGAGCAGACCTGAAATGAAAAATGACGATGCAAACTGACCTTGACGTCGATAAAGTCGATTCCGAGGACGCCTGCTCCGTCCAGCTGAGCTCTTGGCCTCCCGGGCCATCGATTTGTCTGATAGGCGATAGACCATGGGCCTTGGAGGTCTACTCTCAAGTACTTGGTCGGTCTTGTGGGAGCGGTCAAAGACGAAAGGAGAAGAAACGTGAGCTGGCGGGTGGAAGAAAGCGTCAGTTTTAGGTTGCACCCGAGCAGAATAAAGCGCAAGGGAAGCACAGCTCCACCGTCGACGTCAGCGATGTCCTCACAAGCCGCGTTGGAATTCGAAACGTTGCGCTTTATCTTGAGGCGCTCTTCCGATTGCTTCTTCGGGTTCTCTTCCGCAGATCCCGCTCCCCGATTTCCCGCAACTGCCTGGCCACGCGTCGAGCGCTGCTCGTCGTCGTTGCTCCTAAGAAAGAGGAAAGGAGAACGTAGAGTACAAGGAGCAGAATCTGGATCAGAAATCCAACTGGCCGACTAAAAAGCCAGCGAGTCGAAGCCGCCAAAGTACCCCCGACACCCTTGGTGCACCGTACAGAGAGACCGACCGCCACAGTTGCCAACCCCGCCAGCGCACCTTTGCAAATCATCTCGCGTGCCTTGCAACTCGTCACAGTCGATCCCATTCTCGACCTCATTAACACACCGTCGTCCGCTCATGTCTTGAAGGGTATCGAACCCCTTCGCGTCATGCCGTGACATATGTACATCATCTTGGCAACACTCGGGATAATTCTTTCTCCATAACCCTCTCGGATTAGATGAGCTGGCATGCTTAGTATATCAAGCTGGGGCCGATGCGAGCACTGCAGGGTTCCGCTGGAACGGGAAGGCGAACGTGGTCTATTCAGGGAATAGTGCGCATGATCGCAACAAAACTGAGAGTCGGGTCGTTACTATCTTACCATTGATGATGAACAATAAAAGTACGAGTAAGCAAAAGCAAATGCTATCGACCTTCTGCTGTATTCCAACAAGAACCGTGATTCTAATGCTCTGAATTTCCACCCAAAGGAGAGGCCACGGCTAGTTTCGCTCTTTCTGGTAGCTTGACCTATACCGCTCGCTGAACCGGAAAGTTCCCTTTGCGACGTCTCAATAGCGTGAGGTGTTGGTAGGGAGATGAGGAGGGGTCGTATCAATATTCGTCTGTCTTGAGATAGTAGCGGCTTGGCGCTGTCCCGGGCTCTTGTGTGCCGGTATCGATCACAAGTCGACCGCGTTGAGGAGTCTGGCGACATTCCGGGTTCGCAGCAAGGAGTCGTGCTTTTCAACGGTAGGGCGGGAGACCTCCTAGTAATAGATACTGTATTAAATAGCACGTCGTTGACCGGCCCAGAAGGAGTCATTGATAGAGAGGTATGAAGCTCGGAAGTCTTTCGTTGTTACCAGACTTTCGACATCATTGTGCCGACGACAATGCGCAGCTTAAGTCGCACCGTTAGCGCATATTGCATAGAAAGGCATCCATCGCTACAATCCCGGTGTTCTTATTAATCTGGGACTGGGCAAAGGCGTCGCGCTTACCGGGAAGCGCCGCCGAGGCGCTCATCCTGTGCTGGAGGGACCCAGAACGTAAAGGGCTAAATCTGAGTTTAATAAAGGTACTTCGCCGAAGATTAGAAGTCAGGCTGCGTAATGTGATCCTGCTAGTCAAGGGAAATGACTCGTGACTGTAAGGCGATCTAGCGGACAGCCAGGGAAGCGGTATACACTGAGAGTACTGGGAGATATAATACCGTGTCTCATTCGCGGCAATAAGGCATTCACGAAATGACATCCGAAGATCAACAACAAGCTGAGCAGGGTGTGCAGTATTCCGTAGTCCTGGAATTCAAAGGAAAAATTTGCGGTCCTTAACAGAGCCGTCCAACTACAACTCCGTAGCAGCATGTATGCCAGTCCTGACTCTGTCACTGATTATATCTTTTGTAACAATGTGGTCATTGCAAGTTCACTAGGAAGTGGAGAGTCTTGCAAATTCACTGCTTGGTCCGAGTCAGCAGCAGAATCATCCTTGTCCCAAGGTGTTTTTTGCACATGGCAAGGCTTGTCTGGTGTTAGCGTTGTTGAATCAAACTGTGCGAACCGGACTCGGCATGTGGTTCCCAAGTTGAAAGGTAGGGGGTTTGATTCAATTAATTACAAATGTAGTGATTAATTATTAATATGTTGTTGAAATTTAATTGCAAATGAGTTTGATTAGAGTCAACTGGTAAGAGAGTGGAGGGGAACACCAAAAAAGCCTAAACAGCACTTGCTGCCGGTTTATCTGAAATGAGGCAGTACCAGTATATCTTGCACGGTGTTGGTAGAAACCTCAAGCACGCTGGTAATAGTTTTTGCTGTGATGTATTTGAGTAGTTTAGAATTAATGAGCACAAGGGTTAAATTAGCAGGGTGCAGGGGGGAAGGGGCAATGGGCGTCAGTATAAGTTGAAAGGATTCCCTCAATAGGAAAACATGTCACTGACGGTGCCACAGGCATTCATAAGCTTCCGCTCAGCTAGGATGAACCTAACACTTCTTGCAGACTGTGTTCAAACGTTTAGGAACGGCTCTAGGGCTCTCAGTCTTGGGATCTCAAGCTATTTCCTGATTTGGGACAAAAGCAGCACTGAGACCCAAAGAAGTAATCATTATCTTGAGGCACACTAATAGAAATGATACAGAATATTATTTAAAGATGTACAAACAAGAAGTGTAATGTTATATGAAGATTTGGGAGAGGGCATGACTAAATAAGGTAATTAAAGGGAAAATAAAGGGAGGAGAGGAAAATACAAAGAGCAAAGTTATTGAACTTTGTAGGGAAATTTGAGAGAATTTACTAAGCCAATTGATGTTTGATTCTCACGCTGGACGGCGGTTTTAGTGTTGTGCTGGAGTGTTTGGTCAGTTGAGCAGTAAAAGGGTGTGTCTCAAGATTCCTCTTTGCGAGCACCTTTATATATTAAGGGCCAAGTAGAACATGATTATTATGACTATAGTTAAAGGTCTCATAATAAGGTCTCATTGTGAGACCTTTTGCTTAAGCTCACATTTCAGCCTTGTTTCAGCATTTTGCAGGGTTGCTAAACAAAGCTCATGTGGGTTAGCACAGCGGACACCACACAGTGTACAGCTCACTTCAGCAGTTGTTTCAAGTCAGGCCATTAAGAAACTGATTTGGAATGACTGCTTGAGGACTTGTGCCGAGTTTCAGGTCATTTGGCAAATATCTGGTGAAGTTGAGTTTCCTTATGACACACCACTTCCCAAACCATTAATTATGTTTCCTCTGGGAACATCGTTGTCCTTCAGTGGGTTTAAACGCGTTTGGGAAACGTTGGTGGAAGTTGTCGATGAATTGTTGCGCATTGTCCAGATTGGACAGGGGCTCCCAAGTGTCGCTTTCTTCCCCGAATCCTTTCCATCTGAC
>WSUD01000181.1:0-10737 GCA_019633495.1 Tulasnella sp. 427 | reverse complement strand
TTCTTTCCAGACGCTCTTCCGCGTTTGGATTGGCCTGCGCGCTGGACGGCATATTCGTGAACGTGGGGTTATAGCCTTTGTTGGCCATGAACGGCGAACGTCCCGTGGATGAATGGACTGCATTGTTATAGGAGAATTCGGCAAATGGGAGGCATTCATCCCAGTCGTCTTGCGTGTGGTTGCAATATATTCTAAGGTATCCCTGCACGTTTTGGTTGACCTGTTCCGTCTGCCCGTCGGTTTGTGGATGGTACGCCGTGGAAAAGTTTGGCTTAATTCCCAATCCTGTGAAGAGGGCTCGGAGGAAAGGAGCGTTGAATTGTGGTCCTCGGTCTGATACCGTCCTAGTAGGAAGTCCATGAAGTTTCCACACATTGGCTATGAATAATTTGGCCGTCTTTGAGGCGTTGAGACCTTGCTCTTTGGTAGCTACGAAGTGTGCCTCTTTGGTCAATCGGTCGACCACCACCATGATGGTGTTGTTCCCTCCCTGCGTCTTGGGGAGTTTGGTAATGAAATCATACGACACATCTTGCCATGGTCCCTTGGGTACCAGGAGTGGTTTAACGAGTCCAATTGGCTTGGTGTAGTGTGGTTTGTTCCTTTGGCAGGCGTCACAGGCTTCCACGTAACGATTGACATATCCTTTGAGTGATGGCCAGTAGTAACCTCTTTGCACCAATTCTAGTGTTTTTGCCTGCCCTCCATGTCCTGCCATTAGCAAATCATGGTAGAGCTCCAGGATTTGGCGTTTGATTTCCTCCACTGCTGGGACGTAGATTCTTTGCTTAAACCTGAGTGTTTCCCCTTCCAACTTCCAGTCTTTCATTTCTTCTTGGATTTTGGCGGGCGCTTCCGCTGGTCTGGCTCGTAGAAATGCAAGAATTGGGGTTGCCATTGGGTCTCGTTCAATTGCTTCTTTGATTTCGTCCACGATTTGTTCGTCCATTGCCGTCAGTACTGGTTCTCCTGCTTCTTCGGCTTTGATCTCTTCGAATCTTGAGGGTGGTAGAAGTACAAGTGGTGCTTCTTCTGCCCCCCCTTCAGGTCAATGGTCCGGTTTTCTGGAAAGTGCGTCTGGTTTTCCTGATTTTTCTCCCGGTTGGTACATGATTTTGAAGTCAAAGCGTAGTAGTTCCTGTAGCCATCGATATTGTCTTGCAGTTAACGTTTGTGCTGTTTTGAAATACTGAAGGTTTTTGTGATCGCAGTAGATCTGGATTGGGAATTTGGCCCCTTCCAGATAGTGTCTCCAATACTGTAGCGCTCTGACGATTCCAAGCGCTTCTTTGTCGTACACATCGTAATGTTGTTCCGGTTGTGTCATGGATTTTGACATGAATGCAATCGGGTGGATTTTACTGTCGTCTCCTTGTTGGGACAGTATTGCTCCATAGGCATAATTCGATGCGTCGGTTTTGAGTATACTCGGTTGTTCTGGGTCGTGGTGGATTAGAATTGGTGCGGATGTGAACAGGATCTTAAGGTTTTCAAATGCGCATTGGCACTCATCGTCCCATTTCCATGGGGTATCCTTTCGGAGTAGATTCGTGACTGGTTGAGATATCTTGGAGAACCCTTCAATGAATCATCGGAAGAAGTTGGCAAACCCTAAGAACGTTTGGATGTCTTTGACATTCTTTGGTACTGGCCATTCCCTGATTGCCTCCACTTTGTGTTTATCCATTGATATTCCGTCAGGGGTGATCCACAATCCCAGCCAGTCCGTTTCGTTGACGAAGAATTCGCATTTCTCTGGTCGGCAGTGAAGTTGATTATTTCGTAGTCTCCTCAGAACTTCCTTTGTGATCCTGACATTTTCCTCCCTGGTCTCCGTAGCTGGCATCGTATCGTCTAGGTAGCTGACCACCGATACGTCCAGGAGGTCATGGAGAATATGGTTGACAAATCATTGGAACACTGCTGGTGCGTTGCAAAGACCAAATGGCATGACTGTCCACTCGAATAATCCGAATCTTGTCTTGAATGCCGTCTTCCATTTGTCTCCCGATGCTATCCTAACCAGGTGGTATCCCCATTGGAGGTCTAGTTTGGTGAACCATTTCTTCCCTTTTAGTCGATCAATTAGGTCAGATGTAAGCGGAATGGGGTACTGGTCCTTGACCATGATGTCATTGATTTTTCGGTAGTCGATGACCAATCGTTTCTTCCCATCCTTCTTTCCAACGAAGAAACAAGATGAGGCCACTGGTGAGTTGGACGGTCGGATGTACCCTTTTGCCAGGCTTTCATCAATCCATTTCTTAAGCTCCAGGTTGTCCTCTGCCAATCCCGAGTACAGTCCTCCCGGTTTAGGTAGCGGTTCTCCAGGGACGAAGTCAATCCTGCAGTCGTAGTCCCGATGTGGTGGTAGAGCTTGGCTCGTACTCGGTTCTTTGAAGACATCTAGGAACTCGTGTAGCTCCCTTGGTATGATCTGGTCAATGGGTTTGACTTCCTTTTGGTGTTTGGCGGCTATTCTAGCCGAAATGCTGGTGGCTGCGATGTGGACTAGCTGCCCTTCGACCTCGACCGGAAATTCAACCAATTCTTCTATGGTCCCTTGGTCAATGGCTGGGAGGTCGTCAAAGTGACTCGGTGGGGGTTCATCGTCTGGTAGTCCATTTGCCTTTCCTAACACGTCGGCTGCTTGATCCAAGCATTCATTGGAGCAGTACACATCGTCGAACGTTATCCTTCGCTTCCTCCAATCGATTTGTGGGTTGTGTTTATGCAACCACGGGGTGCCTAGTATCGTCGTGTGTTTCCCTATCCCGGCGACGTCCATCACGATTTTTTCTCTGTGAGCTCCCATCCTTAGTTCCCCTTGGACTTCTCTTTCAATCGGTTCCATTGCGTGTCCGTCAATGGCCACTGGGAATCTTGGGAATATCTTTCTTTGAGTCGGGATATGATTTTCTTGCACGAACGTTTTGTTGATAAAGTTCGACGTTGCTCCTGAGTCAATCAGGGCAGTAGGGGATGCTGTGACGTTTCCACTTTGCAGTTCGGTAGGCACAATCAGATGCGTGGAGGGGTGCAAGGGCATACGATTGGCATTGAGCATGGGGGGTACATCTACTTAGTGAACTGCGAGGGGTATTAGCGCAAGATGGCACAGTCATCAAGCGCTTTCCGGAAATCCGACTGCTGTCCTTCCCTTGCCTTAGGTGTCTGCTGGATGTTTTTGAAGAAAGGATTGTTGGACATGGCGGCGATGGTGGCTTTGGCGATGGATCGAGCAAATGGGTTGGTGTCAGGATCTCGGAACGGGTTATTACCCTGGACAACCCCTTGAACCATTCTCTTGCTAGGGCAAACCTTTGCCACATGACCCGTCTGGCCGCAATAGAAGCAGGCCTCTGTCGCTTGACGGCATTGCTGTTCCTCCTGCGTCACCTTCCCTCTCCTCTGCGTGTCCACGTGGATTGGCACCGGCGTTGTATGGGAGAAGGTGTTGGGAGCGAGGGAGTCGGTCCTTGCCTGGATTGTGGGGACAACCGGGATCATTGGAGTGGGTGCTGGCTGTGTTCTGGGTTTAGGAGGAGTGGGATGTTGGTGGTGGGATTTTTCCTGTTTTCGCTCCCAGATGCGGTCGTCATACTTGATGGCTTCCTTGACCAGAGCGTCGAAGTCGGCAGGGTGTAGGAGCGTACATGAAGGCATCCTTGACATCCTCCTTGAGGCCCTTCTTGAACATGTGCATAAACGTCTTCTCGTCCCAAGGGATGTCCGCCATTAGTCGTCGGAAATCCGACGTGTAAGTGGCTGCCAGACAGTTCCCTTGGACGAGCTTCTCCAGTTCCCTGATGGCGGTTCCTACCGCGTCTGGATCTCCAAACGCTCCTTCAAGTGCCTCTTCAAAGTCCTTCCACCTGGTGGATGTTGGCTTGGTCTTGGCCCCTAGGAGGTTGGTGAGGATAGGTTCGGCCCAGGCTTGGGCCGTCCCCAAGAGATAACTGACGGCGAAGGAGATCTTGGTGGAGTCGTCGGGGAAGTCGCTAGCCCGTAGTTGGAAGTAGTTCTTGCAGGAGAGGAGGAAATGTGTTGCGGCCTTCCCTCTCGCCTTGCCATTGTAGACGTCGGGTTCTTTGACTTTGGCCTTTGGCGCTGGGACATTGGTGATGGTGGTAGTGGCCGGGAATTGGACATTGATGGGTTGGGGCTGTTGCGGCTGTAGCCCCGCGAGTAGTTGGGTGAGGAAGTTTTGGAGGTCGGGCGGGAGAGTTCCATGGTTGGGGGCGAGCTTATGCTGGGGAGTGGGAGTGTGAAGTCGGGGTCGTAGTTGACTGGGGAAAGGTTGGGGCTTGGTGGGGTCGGTGCTTCTGGTAGTTCGAGTGTAAGGCGTCTCCGCCTATACCGTCTTGCGTTTGGTTGAGTTATTTTCGTACGAACTTAGGTGAAAGTTGCCTGGTGCAACGGAGATCTTTCTTGATACGTTGGATTTGGGTGTAACTGGGTTCGTGACTGGTGGTGATGACGTCGTACCAAGCGTCGTACTGGGCAAGAGGGACATGTTGGAGGATTTCTCAGATGGCGCTGAAAGAGTACCCTTCGACGTCTAGTTCGTACGTGGTTCCAATCATCGGATTTTGGAGGCTTTTGATTGTTGGCTTCTTGGAGGGAGTAGGGAATAGGATTTCTTCGACTTGTTCTTCTTCGTCCTGAAGGGTGACTTTTAGGTCGAGTTCCGCGATTTCCTGGTAGAGTGCTTTACATTGGTAGTAGTTGTGGATGTTGCTGGCTTGTTGGTATAGGTTCAGGATTTGTCTTCGTTGTTCTTGGACTTTGGGCATACAGGGTTGGTCACCTTATTGGTCGATTCCGCCTGATGTCAGGATCTAGGGCTGTGGCTGTGGCGTGGGAGAGGCCAAGAACCCTACTGTGGACTGTGGACGATGGGCAAGAGATAACGCGCAGGGAAGAGCGACGTTATGTAGCAGTGGAGAGAAGGAAAAGGCTTGGATTGGACTATGGAACTGTGGAGAGACAATAGGCGGAATGAGGAACAAACCTCCTCATTCCGTCACCTTAAATACCTGTACTACCGTGGCTAGAACGTTCTACTACACAACTCAAGCATGCTGGACCCTGCTACTAAACACGACTTCATGACAAAGACTAATGTAGGCAAACGCGAGGCGCTGACGAGTGCACGGAACATCATGGAACATCAAAGAACATCACCGGTTACTCGGAACAGACTAAGCCGGTCTAGTCATGTGATGGGAATCATCTAATCACGTGATTCGTGTTTACTAGGTCACGTGATAAGATGTGATGAGGTCATCACACTTTTCTCAGGCAGCACACCCAGTCATCATCCTTCTCATGGAATCCCTCAGGTTGGTGCATGTAGACCACCTCATTCTCAGGTAGAACATCATTGAGGTAGGCATTGGAGATGTTGATCAACTCTACCTCCATGTCTTCGATAGCAGCGAGAGCCAGGATCGTCTGAAGAGCTGCCCAGCGCATGGTGGGTGCAAAGACCTCATGGAAGTCAATGCCTGGATGTTGGGAGAAGCCTTGAGCGAGTAGGTGCCCTTTGTAGCGCTTGATCTACCACTTGACCTTGAACACCCAGCAATAGCCAACAGCCTTTCTGCCAGGGGGAAGTTGGACAAGTTCCAAAGTCCCATTCTCCATGTGCGCTTTGATCTCTGCCTGGGCTGCTTCAAATCATTTGTCCTCATCAGGGCGTAGCATTGCCTCTCTGAACGACTTGGGCTCAGTGTTGTCAGCAGCAACTTTGAAGGCAAGTTCAGAGTAGGCTCTCCCTGCAGCTCGCTAAAGGTAAGGAGTTCCTCAGCTGGGTAGACAATTTTTGCACAAAACCCGCCTTCATCTCTTCCTTCCCACTACCCTCAACACAACTCTGTACAATATTATTCTCAGCCTTTCTTACAAAATTGCACTCCGTTTGGCATGCAGTTGACACCGGGACTTGATCCTCCTCCTCATTTCCTGCACCAACCACTCATTCCCACTCCTGTCTCAATTACCGATGTGCCTGCTCAGCCTGGCATGAGTGGATCCTCTCAGTGTCACACAGACAGTCTAAACCAAACAAAGCAAAAACAAAATGGAGGGAAAAAGCGTGTTGCAGCAGCGTCCGTGCTTGATAACGAAACCCACCAAATGCGTAAAAAGCCTAGGAAACGAAAAGAGTCCACCACGGTCCAGACTGATGTAGCTCCAGGCATTGAACCAGCACCAGCTTTGGCAGCAGCCCTCCACTCCACTACATTGGGAGTTGGGCCAATACCTGAGAGGGTGCCGCCATTCACCAACCAAACCAATATCCCCAGATCTTCAAATGTGCCCAAGTCCGGTGACGCCCCATTAGACCATACTGCACCAGATTCAGCTGGTCCACCGCAGGCCTCCTCAACCTCCACCAAGCTGCGGAAGGCCAAAAAGTCTCAGCCAAGAGCAGCATGCAACATATGGATTTGCCTTCAGGTGCTCAAGACTGATGAGGAACCATCTGAGAAGCCTAACCCGGAGACGGAGAAGGAGATATTTACTGGGCCTGATGCACCTTTTGTGAGGTGTAAGCTTTGCAAGACGTAAGAATTAATGATTGTCTACCATAGCTCGATAATCTCTGACTGACGGTTATTAGAGAGTGGATGGTTTGGAGCTGCACCAATGGAACGACAACGCATTATTGGAATCATTTGGCAGCAAACCACATAAGGGAATGGTTGCAGTTGTGCAAGACAAAGGGCATCAAAGTAGGGGGAAATGGGCCCACCTGTTGAAGGAGGGAGAACTGGCCAACAAAAGTTGGAGTGGGACAGTGGGCGACTCTACACCTGCACAAGAACCCTTCAGTTCAGACGGTTTCCTGGACCGCATGATGCAATGGCTTGTAAGTGATGACCAGGTGAGTGCTGAATACCCTGTCTTTTCATACAAAGCCATTAAAAAGTCTGCAGAAGTCCGTCAATGTCATTGAGAATCGTTTCTTCCACAAGTTGTTAGTCTTTGTCTCAAACGGCGTCCTCACAAACTCCAAAATACCTCACCACACCAAAATCATGACTTTGATCCAAAGGGTTGCTGCACTTGAGCAGCAACAACTGGAAAAGGAGATGCAGGTTAGCGCTACCTCAGAAATTCAAGTTTACGCAACCCAACCACCCTCCTGTCCCATAAAGCTCAGAAGGCCGAATATCATTCACAAGCGACCTTTGGAGTGATTCTGCTCTTTGATCATATATGGCTGTTATGGCCCACTATTGCTACTGCAACAAATCTGGGCATCTCATAATGCGGAGGCAGCTCTGCGCTTTCCGCCATGTTTCTGACCGCCATACCAGGGTCATTCTCAGGAAGGCAATTGTCAAGATTCTTAAGGAGCTAGGAGTGCTTGAGAGGGTATGCTAAATTTTCCTTTTCAGAACTACTCCGGATGCTGAGAATCGTTTGATTAGCTTGGTTACATTACTATGGATAATGCATCCAACTGCCACACGCTTGTGGATCAAATCGCTGCAGAACTTGAGGCTCTCAACATCAGATTCACTCGAGAGCAAAATTGCATCTGGTATGACAGGACTTAGCTAGCGGAATCTAGCAAGCCTCTAACTATGCATTACACTTAGTTGCTTTCCGCACACAGTCAATCTTGGCATTCAAGACTTTCTCAACCACTTATCCAAGGAGCTTCAGCCTGAGGTCATTGCCATCTATGATGGCTGTGACTTACCCCAGTGGAGCAGCTGATCAGCTCAGAGTGCTTTGAGAAAGATGACATTGTCCATCGTGTCCACGGGTTAGTCACTGCCCTACAGGTATCAGGACTACACCACAAGTCTTTTTGGTGGATCATTGTGAGTGGGGAATAGCAGGCAGCTGTGGGATAATACTTTCGATGTATGGAAGATCTGGTGGATCAATGTGTTATTGGAGGCCCAAACAATGGAGAGTACGGTACAGCTACCTGTTGTCCAATCGCTGTGAGACTGCCCAACCTGGTGGTCTTCTTCATTTATCATGCTTCACTGCTTTCTTGAGCTTTACCCTGTATGCCTGGCCAATTCCACCTCTAAATGAGACTTGCTAATTAATTTCTTTTATTGCAGGCTATATATCATTTGTTAATACAAATGAACACCTGAGCAAGTTTCGAATCACATGGACGGACATCGAACGTCTCATCAATATGCACCATGCCCTTTCCATTCCGCACGCCGTGCAACAGCTCTTATCGTTTGAAAGTACTCCAACCCTATCACTCACCATCCTGGCCTAGGAGATTTTAATCACCAAATGGGAGGATCTTTGCAGCAATATACCCCAACTCCATTACCCTCTCACGGAGGGAATTACAAAGATCCGCAATTACATGGTTAAGACTCACAGGAGCGAGGTGTACATATTGGTGATGGGTGAGTTCTTTGTGCCACTTGCTTAGTCAGACCTTCAATCCGTCTGCTTTTGTCCAGTCATCAATCCAACAATGAAGTTAGACTGGATCCAGAACCATTGGAGTTCAGACAAGGCTCAAGATGCTGAAAAGGTAGTGAGACAAACAGTAAGTGCAGCGAGAACATATGCTCCCAATCCACAACCATATCAATGGTGCCTAAAACCTTAAATTAGATGCTGTCTTTCCAGGCTGCCCCTCAGCACACATCCAAGGTTCCAGCACAGTCTGTTCAGCATTTGCCTATTGCCTCTCCAAGCCGTGCCCAAGCCATCTACGCCTCCAAGTGACAAAGGGGAGGGTGATCCAGCTTCTATGGCATGTCTGTCGCTTGTTGGACAACAACCTCAGTGTCCAGCTCCACCACAAACCGAGCCATAAGCGTTATCGCCTGGCCTACCCCAATCATATCTGAGGATGTGGAAATTGTAAACAATGAGCTTGTGGTGAACGCAGAGCTTCTCCGATACAAGGAAGCCGGTCTCCTATCAGGAGCAGACCTTGACCACTTTGACCTTGTCCACTTTTGGGATGTACATGCCGCGCTCCACTGGATCACAAAGTCTCTCGCTGACCAATACACAGCAGATGAACCGTTACAAGTATAATCCTCTACGAAATTGCCTTAAATACAATGCCTGCCCAGGCTTCTTCAGTTCCCTATGAGAGAGCCTTCTCTTCAAGCAAGGAAACTATCACATTGCACTGGACTCGTCTATCGCTCGATGGTCGAAATGGTTGAGTCTCTCCAGATACTCAAGCACACACACATATTTAAACTCTCTTGACTTTGCTTCCCACCTTGTCGTAGACCCTGAAAGCCTTCAGATAGAAAAAAGTACTGAAGAATCTCCTGCCTTACCGGTGTCTGGCCTGATTGAACGGTTACTTGGGGATGGTGGGGACGACTTCTGGACGAGTGACGAGGATAATTAGGAAACGCATACACAAGTACCTTAGACTGTATATTATTATGTAGATAACTTATCAACCGGTCTTTATTATGCTCGTATTTTGTAAGTAGTCAATGAGATTGGAGCGACATGCGCCTCGCGACTCAAAGGGCTGACGGTGTGTAGACCTTGTTAAATGCAGCAATCTAGACACAGTAAGCACCTGGAGACAGGCAGGTGCAAGAGGGGTCTTAGTTGATGAAGAACAATATCTGTGCCCCTGTCTCCAGCCTATATACGAAGGGGAACAAACATAGAGTCCAACATGGATAAACACCTGTTGGACATAACACTTAGACGAAATGTAGACAGAACACTAAGAGAAATAAATGGGAAAAATACAAGAATAATACCATATACCAAATCAACCATGGGAAATCTATCCGTACACACCAGAAGTTGTTGACTGCACTCAGAGGTGGTGAATTGGCATGCACAACCAGGTGCAACACACACTCTCAATGAGGCATCTCTGAGTCTTCACTCCCATAATCCCATGTGCTCTTGATGGGCAACCACAAATTGCCTTGCCAATGCCTTGGTGAGTAAGTCTGCAGGCATCTCAGCTGTAAGACAGTACTTGACTGCAATGGACTTGACCTTGGACACCTCATCCCAAATCCAGAACTCAGCAACTGGGATATGCTTCATCCTGCTGGAATGGTGGACTGTATCGTTCAGGATGTGGATGGTGGACCGGTTGTCAATGAGCAGGGGAGAGGGAGAAGGGAAGGAGTAGCCAAGTTCCTGCAGGAGGTTGCGAAGCCACTTGATCTCACTGCCCGCAAAACTTGCACCATAGAACTCAGCCTCTGTCAACAACTTGGCTATCACCCCCTAAAGCTTGGAAGCCCATGACACTGCTCCTGTTCCAACCTTGACCAGATATCCATTGGTTGACTTGCCATTTGATTTCTCACCAGCGAAATCAGAGTCAGTGAAGGTGACCATGGAAAGGAGAGGTGTCTGATCGTCCTGGGAGGGGTGATGGCTCTTGCTGTAAGTGAGGAAGAGGAAGTCCTGAGTGGGATCAGGCGCATAGGTGAACTTCATGTCTTTCATTCCCTGAAGGTACCTGAACAGATGTTTGACTGCCTTCCAGTGCTGGATGCCAGGATTGGAGTTGAAGCATGCCAACTTGCCCACTGTGTAGGAGATGTCTGGACGTGTGGCAATGGCAGTGTAGTTGAGTACCCTGACAGTGTTGAGATAGGGAATGTCCTTCATCTCAGCCATCTCCTCTGCAGTAGTGGGGCTCATCTCCTTTGTCAACTTCAAGCCAGGGTCCATGGGAGTGGTGACTGGGCACAGTTGGACATGCCAAAACGCTCGAGGAGGTTGACAATG
>WSUD01000180.1:11810-27212 GCA_019633495.1 Tulasnella sp. 427 | reverse complement strand
TATTCTACCTTCACAAGCTCATTTGATACAGAAAAGAAGTCGAGGGAATATCGAATACTCTTCTGTTCAGTATATAAGGTGGGTGTGACGTACTTTCGAGTTGCTGGGAAAGTTTGTTGATGCGGGCTTTCCGGGTACTGGGATTCACAGCTTCTACAACTGCGTATGGCTTATCCTGAATGACGTGATTATTGGTACTACTGTTGGACTGCTTTTGTTGGAAAATAGCGACTTTTTGGGAACCAGATTCACCGAACTGGCCAAAGTACGTCCAGACAAACGTCCATAACACCGTCGGGTCTCCTTACACATACGTCTATCTACTACAGACTTACACTGTTGGCAAGCTGCAAGACACCCTCTTATGGCTCGATAACTGGCCCGTGGGACTTAAACTCAATACGGAGCTCAGTCATGCGTTTTGCCTAACTTTTATAGGTTTGACGGATCTATGGAGCAGTATGTTATGAATCATTAGTTCTCGATCCGAGCCTTTTCAGGGTCTCTGACATCACTCTCTAGTCACACTAGACGCCGCTGCGCCTCGAATTCCTCTTTTCCTACGTCTACTCGGAATGAGCGGTCGGCTTGGGCTTACTATAATTCTGTCAATCCTGTCGGATGCCCTCAGCTTGTTGACGGTGCATATTTACTGTGGCTATCTCGTCGCTACTGCGATTTTCAGTCGGATGCTTTCCATCTTTGGATCTCTCTGGAGGCTATTCCGAGGTAAGTCTGAAACGTTTCGCCCACAATTTCTAGAGCGCTTGAGACGTCCACCTTCAGGCAAACGTCGAAACACCCTTCGTAATCGAACGGACTCTTGGGACTACGACCTCGATCAACTGCTTCTCGGGACCATCTTGTTCACCTTGCTTGCATTCTTATTCCCAACAGTACTCGTTTACTATGCCCTTTTTGCCATCGTACGTTCAATAACCAGCGGGTGTCTTCCCCCACTCTAACGCTAATTTGATAGGCACGCGTTGCGATCATTCTAATCCACGCAAGCCTTGAAACCTTGCTGGCTTTCCTAAACCACTTCCCATTATTTGCAATGCTCCTGCGACTGAAAGATCCATCTCGGCTCCCAGGTACGTTCAAGAACGCACTAAGGCCTTCCACTCTGTACTTAACATCTTGCTGGTAGGTGGCATAATCTTCGACTGCTCGAATGCATTAGCCGGATTTATCGAGCTGAAGGTACAGATAGGCGATCGGGACCACCCGTAGCAACACTATGGCTTATTTTCGTTTCCGCTAGAACCAACCGATAAGCTTCGGGAAATTGTTCTTCCAACACGGTAAGCTTTCTTGGCGAATGTGCGACCGGCTTCAAATTGAGACCATTTCCTATCCTAGTTCGGGTCTGGTCGAAGCTGGCTGCCCATTACGACCCTAGGCGCCTTCTTCGCTGCCTTTTCACGGGGGCCTTCATTACACCCATCCAAAGATACAAAATTCGTTACGCAATGATTTCTCACAAACGTTCGGATTGACCGACGTTTCGAGTTCGCAGCTGGGAACCAAGACGAAGGTGGATGAAAACAGAGAATCCCGGAGGTTCCTTACATTATGCCATATCAAATAATAACCGCACACTTGTACGGCTGACTTAGAGTCGCCCAAATTGTTACTCCATGCTACGAGGCTCCTTTATGCGGGTTTCAAATTCAGACACCGCGAAATCGGAATAACGGACATAGGACGGGTTTACGAGGAGCTATTCCGCACCACCACCTGAACAACGACCTATGTCTGCTTCTCAGGAACTCTGGGGCTCAGATGATCCAGAGTATCTTGAAGCGCTAGCGAACTACTCCTTCTCCGACGGGAAGACCTCTCTCTCCACAGGAACTAAACGAAAACGATCCACCTCCCCTGACATTGAACCGGATGTCAATCCAACTTTGTTCACTGGACCGAAGCAACCGAAAGAGGCTGTGTCTGCTAAAAACGAGAAATATGTCTACGGGGCTGCCAACTTTGGAGGATTCGGGGAGTATATGTTTCGTAAAAGAGCCAAGTTGCAGATCCAAAATGACCACTTGGTCGACGAGGATCAAACGAATACAAAACCACAGATTTTCAAAGGCGTGGCAATATACGTGAGCTGTTCACATTTTCTAGTATCTCGTAACTTATTCAAATGCTTCGTTAAGGTTAATGGTTTCACAGACCCGCCTTTCCAGAACCTTAGAGAAATGATTATGGCACACGGTGGTGTGTTTCACGCATATCTGGATCGCAAGGGCATGGTGTACGGCGTACTTTTGTCCAATATTATGTCTCCGAAATGCTGACTGGTTGTGCCAATCTGGATCCAGAACCCACATCATTGCCTCTCAACTCACTCCCGCCAAAATCCTCGAGTACCAACGTGGAAAGATGAAGGTCGTGAAGCCCGAGTGGATCGTCAAGAGCGTCGAAACCGGAGCCCTTCAACGATGGCAGGATTACGCACTCAAGCCGGGAGCCGTTGGATCTGTTGCAGCCCTAGGTCAAGGAACAGACTTTTCTGGAGCGAGTGCCCGGCCGAGGACGTTTGACGTCGATCAGACGAGCATCAAGGTTCCCCAGAAAACCTTGACCGACGCTTTCGCCACCCAGAAGCGTTCGCAAGCCCATCCTGCCTCGGTACCTCCTATGGAAAGCAAGGCAGTGGAACCAGGACCGGTTCCCTCAATTCCAGAGACGGCTCGCATGTTCAGTGCCGTTGCTGGTACGTCGAGAGCTGAACGTAGTCCAAGCGCGAAGAAAATACTCGAGGGCAAGGACCAAGACCTAAATCCCTCTCGCTCACCGGCAGATCCGACTTTGCCGGAGAGTGGGGGAGGCGCAAGTGAACCAGAACGACCTTCTTATGCCATGTACGACTCCAATCCCATGGCTGCAAAACTTATGGAATCCACGGAGTGGCGACGTCAACATACTTCGGCAAATCCACAAGCGTTCACGGAAAGTTACTTCCAAAATTCCCGTCTTCATCACCTCAGCACCTGGAAGAGTGAACTAAGAAGTCTAGTCGCACAAGCCAGAGACCAGGCAGACAAAGCTGAGGAGTCGTCCGCCGGAGTGGGGTTATCAACAGACATCGACGTAAATAGCATGCAGGGCGCACAACTTCCCCGAATGCCAATGTCGAGACGGGATAAAGGGAAAGGGAAAGAGACCGATCGAGTTATAATGCATGTCGATTTCGACTCCTTCTTTGTTGCTGCGGGGCTAGTAGATCGACCGCAGCTAAAGGGAAAACCAGTTGTGGTCTGTCATAGCGGTGCAGGCAAGGTCTCGACCAGCGAGATAGCCAGTGCCAGCTACGAGGCGCGGACATTCGGGATAAAGAATGGCATGTCGTGAGTACCTATTCTTTCTGAGTGATCAACAAGAGAAAAGATTCTGACTTATCCTTCGTATGAAGTCTGGGGCAGGCTAGGCAGTTATGCCCGGATGTTCAAACAATACCTTACGAGTTTGAAAAGTCAGTAGATATACGTCACTAACACCGCAACTCATTGACGTTCTTGTAGATATAAAGCTTTCTCCCTCAAGTTCTATACCATTCTCATGACCTTTGCGGATGATCTACAAGCGGTCTCGGTTGATGAGGCAATTCTAGACGTCTCAGAGCGAGTGGCCCAAATGAAGATGGTCTCAAGTAATCAAGACCGTGACGAACCTGACGAAGATCATGCCAAACAACTCGCAGAACGAATTCGTGACAGAGTTCGCCAGGATACAGGATGCGAAGGTTTGCTCCCGTTCAGCTTGGTCATTGTCGCATACTGAAGCAACTCTGCTTCAGTGAGCGTCGGAATCTCCCATAACATCATGCTGGCACGCATGGCGACGCGTCACGCCAAACCCGCGAAGTCTTATCATCTACTACCTGCCGATGTCCCATCGCACTTGGCGCCCCTGGGTATCAAATCTATCCATGGAGTAGGGAGCTCCATTCGGGACAAAATTGGTGATAAGTGGGGAGTGGAAACACTTGGGGAGCTCCTGGATAAACCGAAAGATAGTTTGCAACGGCTACTCGGAGAGAAGACGGGAGACAAAATATGGAAAGCCGTCAGGGGCATAGACGATACTCCTTTAGAAAGCGACAAGCCTCGAAAAAGTGTATCCGCGGAAGTCAACGTAGGTGCCTGAGTATGATACAAACTCGGTTTGGTGGCTGACATACCCACCTTTCTAGTATGGTATTCGATTCGAGAACAGCGAACAGGCCGAGGCATTCATTATGAACCTGGCCGTTGAGGTTTCAAAGCGCCTAAGGGCGATAGGCAAACGCGGGAAATTCATGACCCTAAAAATCATGGTTCGAAGCGCTGACGCGCCGGTCGAAGCTCCCAAGGTAATTTCTTAGAAGCGAGCGTCCCGGTTCTTGCACTAAAACTCTTTACTGCAGTTCCTGGGTCACGGGTCGGTCGACTGCTTCAACAAATCTACCACATTATCCGAGGGGAGAGGTGCCGCCACGGATGACCCGGAGATCATTGGAAAGGAGTGTTGGAGACTTCTGAAATCCTTCAACTTTGACCCGATGGAGCTCAGGGGCATCGGAATCCAAATTCAGAAGTTGGAAGATGAATCTCCTGCCGCAGATCTACCGCGTGGACAGGCCCGTCTACAGTTTCGATCGACTACCATTTCAAAGGATCAGAAGCTCAAGGTGAACCTCTCCGACGAAGACGGGGAGATTCAGGAAATCGATAAACCACCTCAGCCTTCTTCAACTCGCCTACCTGGCGGCCTCCAGTTACCGTCAGCCTCTCAGATCGATCAATCCGTGCTCGAAAGTCTGCCAGAGGATATCCGAAAAGAGATTATGGACAGCTTGGCGCAGGATAATCAATCTGCTATCCGCCCCGAACCCTTACGGGCCAAAACAGTGCCGTCGTCGCGACTTCGGAACGAAATCGACTTAACCGTCGAGATTGATGGCAGTCAATCCCGCAGCCAGTCCCTACCTCCTTCAGGATCGCAGCCGGAGAATGCTTCGGAGAGCATGTTAGTGGTCCCGCCACAATTTGCCAAGGCGGTGTCCATGTCTCCGACGAAGGCTCAAGGAGGGGGTGCCGCTACTTCCTCTAAGGCTGCAGCGGCTCGACATATTACAAAACAACTGGCTCCCAAGCATAAAATGCCATTCATCTCTCCAAAGAAACACGATTTATTCAAGGATAGGTCCGAAGTCAGCGACAGCGAGCTGCGTGGCCTTGGAGTCGACCCTCTCTTCTTCCGGGAATTGCCCAAGGATATCCAGAAGGAGCAACTCTCAATCCTTCGTCAACAAAAAGGTCTTGGAACTAGAAACTCCCTGGGACCTCTCGATGGGGTTAACAGTCGTGCTTCTTCCCGCTCCCGATCGCCTTCGTTGGCCCCTCCACGGCCACCAGTGGCGCCAATACCTGTGGCAAGCTATACTACACTTCCTCAAATAAAAAAGCTAAGCAAAGTTGACGATGTTCAAAATATGGTCAAAGATTGGGTAAAATATCGGAAATCAGAAGGGCCAAGCACTGCGGAGGTCGATCGGATTTGCACGTACTTGGCGAAGTGCGCTGCGAGCGACATTGGTCTAGAAAACGCCGTTTCAGTAATGCGATATTGGAGAATGATCTTACGAGAGAGGTGGGAAGCGGAAGAAGATTATTGCAAAGATGGCATCATTGATGTTGATGGAAACGTAACCGGGCTCGCGTGGTGGACTGCGTTCCGGAATGTGAAACGGAAGGTGGACGAAGTCGTAAAGAAGAGGTTCGGGTGTGGACTTGGGCTTGGCAGGACCTAAATGACCTTGGCAAGTGAGTTGCCTGTTTGTTCCACGTCCTCGACCAGATCATTAATAACTCGTCGCATTTCCGCAGTCCGGCCTCCTCTCCTTCATCCAATCGCCCCAGAGCAGCTCTCTTGCTTGCCCATCCATCGTGTCTGAAGCCCAGCAAAACATCCCAGACATGTTTTGTATATAATTTTCGCTACTATGTGTAGCTATGAAACTTTACACTGGCGTAAACTTATTCTCGTCACTCTCCATTTCGCTGCGAAGCGCTCCAACCCATCTCCCGAGGGGCCTCAGCATCGTCCAATAGCTTGAAGATCCTTCTGAAGACCCTACTGGCTTTTCATACGGTCCGCTGCGGGACGAAGCGGCGCGCTGTAGGAGCGGTTGTG
This sequence comes from Tulasnella sp. 427, assembly GCA_019633495.1. Lineage (NCBI taxonomy): Eukaryota > Fungi > Basidiomycota > Agaricomycetes > Cantharellales > Tulasnellaceae > Tulasnella > Tulasnella sp. 427. Next base: position 21,029 of record WSUD01000180.1, on the reverse strand, counting down.
GCGAGATTCAAACCTCTCGGCCAGGTCTGCGGCATCGAATAGGACTCTCTGCCCATCTTTCAACCAATGACGGTCACATTTGCGGGTCCCGGTGCTGTTAGATCCTCCTTCTCGGCGACTTCGATTCTTCCTGTAGTCTTCTCATCAACTCAAGGCATCAACGCTGGTGGAGTGAATCTGCCGAGCGGGCCGGATGGTTTTAGCACAAATCCGCCACGTTCATAGCCTATCCGATGTCTGACACCTTCTTTGTGAACAATTTTAATGAGGACAGTGGGAGAAGACTGCAGAGTACGGGCAACGAATGACACTCTGGGTGAAAGATCGGCGAAACTCCCGAGAGTGCGGTCCCTGCCAAGCCTGGCTTGCCGAGCGACCTTCCGCACTTTCAGAGCAATTCCTGCGGTTCGATTAGCTAATAAACGAATCGACTCCGAAGTGGTCTGGGCGTCTACTATGGGCAGTTAACAGACCCTTCGTTTGCCCCAAAGCATTTACTACGAGTGGATTGTTGGAGCGCCGGTGGAACAGCGATGGGCTCCTTGCATACGAGATGCGGAATCCTCTACATTGTTCATGCGGGAGTCTTGAGAATTCAACTCACGGTAGATCTCTCCCAAAATAGCTCTTGCGATCGCTCTGCATCGTCACCCGTCGGCCTTGTGCTCTAAATATAAATCTTCGTCTACGCTGATTCCGGCTGATGCAGAGGACCGTGGCGGCCCGCTAACAGCAATAAGAGGACCATGGCAAGAGTATAAAATGCGAAGTTGTCTTGAAGTGGTGTCTCAACAAGCTTTCAGAACATATTTACCGATCAATATGAAGACTCTCGCAGCTCTCTCAGCCCTCTTGATCATTCCTGCAGCTCTCGGTGCTGCTATCTATGACCAGTGCGGTGGTATTAACGGAGTTACTGCCACTTGCGACTCTGGTATGCTTCATTTCTTTCCGCTACGTTTCTCCAGTCAAAGGATTTACAAACTTGCTGCACAGGTCTCGTTTGTGTCGTTCAGAACGCATACTATTATCAGTAAGTCCTGACATGATTCTTACGAACGCCGCTTCTGGGCGTCTAATATTACTTCCAAGATGCCTACCACCAAGTTCCGGTCAAACGACTGCTGGAGGCAGCGGAGCGTGAGGTAGGTCCGCTTTTATGGTGAAACGTCTATCGTACGACCTAACTTTGCTTTCAGTAGATTCTATGACGTGTTATTCTCTTCCTGAGTTGTACTAACGGCCGGTCAGTGCAACCACAACGACGAAGACCACGGCGTCCACAAAGACTTCTTCCACACCGAAGCAGACATCAACTTCTTCAACTACAAAGACAAGCGCAACGGCAAGTCGCCTTGAACCGAATACTTAGACTCTAGCCTCAGTATCTGACCCCACCTCTACAGAAAACGACCACGACCACGAAGACGACCGTGACAGCGGCTCCTACCGGTCTTACGACGACGCTCCCTGCTTCGAGTGGTTATATCTCGCTCGCTTCGGTGTCTACTATTACTGGCACATTCGACGGTCATATGTACAAGTATGACAGGAAGGGAAGCTCAGGCGAATGCCAGGAACAGACCGAAACGGGAGAAGCGAACGCCGTCTTCATCCTTGAATCCGGAGCAACCATCCAGAACGTCATCATTGGAAAAGATCAAGCTGAGGGTATCCATTGCAAAGGACCCTGTACCCTAATCAATGTCTGGTGGGAAGACGTTTGCGAAGGTATCTGCTTTACTTTAATCACCTCGACTGTTCGTCTGAATGAGTTTGTAGACGCTCTCACTATCGAGCAAACGGGAGCTAGTGACGTCTCCTACGTCATTGGTGGAGGAGCATTCCATGCGGAAGACAAGATCATTCAGCATAACGGTGCTGGCACTGTCAACATCAAGAACTTCTTTGCCAGTGATTTCGGAAAGTGAGCGCATAGCATTGCCCCCTCTGATTGATTAATCTAAGCGAGTCAATGAAATGCAGGGTTTATCGTTCATGCGGCAATTGCTCCAAGATGTACGAGCGACATGTGATCATGGACAACGTCGCGATGCACGATGGTTCCACCGGAGCTGGAGTCAACGAGGTGAGTATACGTATCAAACCCTTTCAGTAATACGTAACTCAGTTTATGAGTAGAACTACGGGGATACTGCGACGTTGAGCAACATCTGCACCAACGGAAAGCCGTCCGACACGAATATCTGCTGCCGCTACACTGGCGTTTCGCCCGGATCTGAACCACCTAAGCTTGGATGGTGAGTGCTGCAGTCTAACTCAAATATTAGGATGTAGCCTGAACTCTTCATCTGTAATCTCAGCGGCCCATCCAGCAACACTTGCAATTACTCGACTTCTGGCATTGGTTCCTGCTAACCGACCGATGCTCATACCACTCAAGCTCGTAGTAATGCGTCACTTAGAAACCAACAAATAAATGACATATCTTTGTCCGGAATGCTTTGCCGACCAGTTCAGACGCTGCGAATTGCCCAAGCATTAAGCGCTTTTGAGCGGGACATTCCCCACACTGGGTCGGCCCGCGACAGAACCTATCCTGGTTTGAGATATTTTTCCTTACCTCTTTCAGCTACTGCGCATCAGCTGAGGCTCATTCGAAGCTCCCGAGTCATTGAGTCTGTAGGAGGAGGTTCGAGAACCGGACCGTCTCGTCTGCCACGGATTTGGGAATAGTCCTTGAAGAAATTCTTGAGACAATCGTTCTCATGGCCGTTCTCATGGCCGTCGTGTATAAGGTCCCTTGCTCTTGGCTAGGATTTGCTGCGGTTTTCGGGCTAAAAGTCGGCTCGGCGGAACTATAATTAGGGTTTCGCCGTGCCAAGGCCTCATGAAGGTCGCCGCCAAGCCAGAGTCTGACCTGCTTCGAGACGCCTCTCGAGAACGGCAATGGGACATAGCTATTCGTCGGCCCTTCCAAGTCCTCGATACTTCGGGTGGATAACCGGATCCGCCGCGGCCCGCCCCAACTTCCTCCCATTTTTCGAAAATGACCAGGATATAAAATGCGGCGGGGACTTGTCGACTTTCACCATCCAAAGTAAACCCAAGGAACTCACAAAATACTATGAAGGTCGCTGCTGCTCTTTCTGCTCTTGCATTCGCCGGAGGTGCTTTGGTGCGTCTTTCTTGATGTATTTCGCCGTCGCGAGTGCAATCGCTAACGAACACAATCTCCAGGCCGTCGCTGAGTACGGACAGTGCGGTGGTATCAACGGAGTCACTGGCACTTGCGACTCTGGTAGGGCTGTCAAATACACGCGAATTGTTCTCAAACCTGATACGTAGAGCATCTCCTCAGGGCTCGTTTGCGTTGTCCAGAACGCCTACTATTATCAGTGAGGCGCATTCGCCCAGCACTCTGCTCGCGTCAGACTAATGAGTGGCCATTACAGATGCTTGACTCCCTCTTCGGGACAGACTACCGCTGGCGGCAGCGCAGCGTAAGCTGTTCGGCTTCGCACAATACGACCTTACTCAACATTCTCGATGCAGTACCACTACGTCAAAGACTTCCACCACTACCAAGACTTCTTCAACGACCACGAAGACATCGACTACCAGCACCAAGACTTCTTCGAGCACCAAGACTACGACTACTACCAAGACCAGCTCGACAACTGTTAGTATCTTGAGCCCATTTGCGAACCCAAGGACTTACGCTTTTCCACCGATACGCAGGTCGGCTCAGCGCCCACTGGCATCACGACCACCCTCCCTGCGTCCAGCGGCTACTCGGCTTTGCCCACCGCTTCCGTCATCACTGGTACCTTCGATGGTGGCATGAAACGCTTCGACCGGGCTGGCAGCTCTGGTGCTTGTCAAGAACAGACTGAGACCGGTGAAGAAGACGCCGTCTTCATCTTGGAGTCTGGTGCTACCATCCAGAACGTCATCATCGGTGCTGACCAGGCTGAGGGTATTCACTGCCGTGGCCCCTGCACTGTCAAGAATGTCTGGTGGGCTGATGTTTGCGAAGGTAGTAATCAGTACAGCCTTTGTTGCCCGATATGCTGACCACACCATTTCTAGACGCCATCACCATCAAGCAGACGGGCTCCGGCGACGTCTCCTACATCATCGGCGGAGGTGCCTTCCACGCTGAAGATAAGATTGTTCAACACAACGGCGCTGGTACCGTCTCTATCAAGAACTTCTACGCGAACGACTTTGGAAAGTATGTCTGGGTTGGCTCACTTGAAGTGACGCTACTGAGCTAACGACATCGAATTCTCCTAGGTTATACCGATCCTGCGGTAACTGCTCCAAGAGCTACGAGCGTCATGTTATTGTTGACAATGTGGCTCTGATCGGCGGCTCTACGGGCGTTGGCATTAACGAGGTTAGTGTTCACGAGAAACGACTTTCGTGTCCAGGCTGATGTCTATATCTTCTATATCAACTTTAGAACTTCGGTGATACCGCTACCCTCACCAACGTCTGCACTAACGGAAAGCCTTCTGCTACTAACGTTTGCTGCCGCTACGAGGGTACCACCCCTGGCAACGAGCCCGACAAGATCGGATGGTGAGCACACTTCTCGTACACGCATTGACCCGTTCTAATTTGACGCACGATTTTTCAGCGGCCCGAGCGGCAACGTGTGCAACTACTCGACTTCTTCCGTCACGACTTGTTAAGCAATGTTTGTCATGTAGTCGAATACAGCTTCCTCTGCTTTGTCTCGCTTATCTTATCGCCTGCGTTTACGGACTTGAGAGCGGATTTAAGGAGTTGAACCGCCTCCATTTTCCAACACCACCTCCCTGTTCAGAGGGCCTCCGAACTGGGGCCAGAATATGCGGAACAAGAGGAAATCCGGAGTTGCCGGCTTTCTATCAGCGCTTGCCCAACCTGTGGTTCCACCGACCCAGCCTCCAGCTTCAGGTCAACCTGATCTCCCAAATATTTCCGCCCCCGGACCCGCTCTAGGTTCTGGACTACTTAAGCGAGACCTATCGCGTAGCACCGATGTCGAAGTCAATACTGACGAAAGGCCATCCAAGCGAAGAAAAGTTGCAGGAATCCTCGGTCCTGGTTATGAGGAGTTCGATGCAAGCGACCTCGTGCCATTTGCTACCAAGGCGTCGGAAATTCCCAAGCATTTGAGCAAATGTAAGTGGCAAGGGGAACATAACATACTCTATAAATGCTAAAATGCTTGTTGTTGTAGATTTTTATCAAAGGGAACGTTACTTCTCATTATATGACGAAGGCTGCCTGTTGGATGAAGAGGGCTGGTATAGCGTCACGCCGGAGCGGATAGCCGACCAAATCGCGGAGCGATGTAGATGTGGTACCATTCTCGACGCGTTTTGTGGAGTAGGAGGAAACTCCATCGCTTTTGCAAAGACATGCGAACGCGGTGCGTCGAATCGCTCAAGCCGTTCCAGGCCTGGTCAAATTTACCCTCTTGTCGGTTCACGCAGTCTTAGCTCTAGACAACTCCCCAACACGACTAGCATTAGCAAGGCACAACGCTACCATTTACGGGGTTCAAGACCGCATCGACTTCATCCTCTGCGATTATCTTGACTTCGCTCGTGCATACGCCAAGTTACCACCAGCGCGACGGACGATTGAAGTCGTATTCCTCAGTCCCCCGTGGGGAGGTCCTCAATACCTGTTATCATCTTCCATCAATGGCAAAGCAGCAACCGGAGATGATCCCTCCGAACCTTCGAACTCAGGCTATTCTTTGGACAGTATTTTGCCCATCCCTGGAGATGAGCTCTTTCACCTGACGAGAGCGATTAGCGGCAACATAGCATACTTTCTTCCCCGCAATACTGACCTGAAAGAGGTCTCAAAGCTTGGGAGGCAAGGAGAGAAGATCGAGGTGGAAGAGGAGTGGATGGGCGAGAAGTTGAAGGCTGTGACTTGTTACTTTGGTGGATTGGCTGCAGGACAAGAGGATTGGTTCTGAAGATGACCTAGTCTGCCTCCGCTTGCTCCCCAAAGGTTATTCCCGCTTCGCTTTCAAGTTGGGCATGGGCTGATGAGACCTTCCCCGCAGAACGAACCTAATTTACATCTCCGCCCGTCTAAACAGCCAACATACGTGGAGACCGGAAGCAAATGATGACTCACAGGATGATTGCATGAAGTAGCAATTCTGGGAACAGATACTAGGAGCCTTCCTGAACCTAGGTCCCGGGTCTATTGTGTCCAGAATGGGAGGCTCAACTTTTAGTAAATAATCTGTACTTATTTACCACCAGAGAAAGAGGAGGAATAGTGACCACAAAGCCATAAATTTGATAACCCAAAAACACCGAAGAGTAAGTACAAGGTCTGCATCAAGTTCGGGAACCGGCAGAAACCTAATGCGAGAACAGAAGGGGAAGGCCTTCTAGTTAGATAGCACACGGAATGTACTGACTATCGAGGTGCATTCTCTCGGGCCTGCTGACGAACTCTTCGTCTAATCGAAAGCAAATTGTCAGGAATTGGGGTGTCCTGATGTCGGAGGAGCACTCACTCGTATGCCGCTCTGTCGTTCCTGAGAACAATGTTCCATCTATGGTTAATTCAGGTTGCACCGCGCGAGACACAGAGAACATACTTGAACATCGTGTAGGCATCGCTCTGGGCTGGATCGTTCACATTGGGATCGTTGAGCAGATCCTGGATTCCAAGGAGAATCTAATCCCAGTGGGTGAAGTTGAGCAATAATTCCGGCAAAGATTATGAGAACCTTCTTGACTTACTTGTTTGATCACAATTGCGGGCTTCCAAGCCTTCTCTTCGTCCAGAATGGATAAGCAGACAGTGCCTGATGGATAAACATTTGGATGGAAAAGTGGAGGGTCAAACTTGCCTGCAACCGCTGGGCGTCAGCATTCTGCGATGGTGAAAACCCGACCATATACTCACATTTTGGAGGTTTTGCAGGATATTCTAATGAGGTCCGAAAACGCGTAAGGAGCGCGGTTCTGACTGCCTTGAGGCTAATCCGCCACTCACCTTCTGAGAAGATCATATTAAGCTTATAGATCCCACCAGCCCACGGAGTCTGAACGTGTAAAGGTAGACAGAACATGCATGAGCATTTGAGCGAGAATTCGGCGGTGAGAAACCTCGTCCCGCCGCATGGTACATGGGATGCAGAGGATGCGTGCGGAATGCGAGTTTGCAAGCGCGCATCTTCATATGAAACCAGTACTCACCCCTTCTTTGCCTGGAATGCCAACTTCCCACTCAAGTAAGTTAAGTGAACCATCAGGTAGCTTCTTAGGCTTGGCGTAAAATCCCTGTAAAACATAACCGCGTTAAGCCTGCCCTGAACTCTAGGCGGACGTATTGCAATATAGACTGACAAACGGGTGGTCCTTTCGCCATTGTTTACGTTCTTCGGCAAGACGTTTCCTACAGATTGACATATTATAATTGGTTTAAGCTTGCAATGTAAGTTGTATATAGGTTCAGCTGAGGCTTGAGAGCGAGCGGTGAGGGCGGGGAGGGGAGCGAAGGACAAACAAGGTCTCGAACATTTCGTAGATATACACGGCGTTAAGGCTGTTTTGCTCCGTTTCAGCCTCTGACGATATATCTGAGCGCCGTACCTTGATCACTGTGAAAGCTGACCAGGTGTCCTTACACTATTGCTTGTGTAGCTCGGCTACATAGGGCGTGCTCTTCGTTTGCTTTGTTGTAGGGGGGATCTCAGCCGCTTTTAGGGCTGGTTTTCAAGATTGCTTCGCGATAACCCTTTCTAGTGCTTATCACAGAACGCCTGATCCTTGACTATGTATTCGTGCACAAAAGAAGCATTATATGTAAGAGCGCTTGACTCAGATCCGTCGACCGTGGCGACGATATGCCCCCCTTGAATGTCTGAGAAGAAATTAGCTAACCATGGCGTGCTCTTTACCAGCATACGGCTCATTGATCTTCATATGTACACTCCACGTCGTTGAGACCTTTTACATTTTGTTATGGTCAACTTGTATTTTACCTGATTCCGCAATGAACCTCTGCATGTTTTTGCGGCGACTACCAGGTGGTTTTGGTTCTGTTTATATGTTAGAGATGGCACCCATGAAATCTGAAGTAAATCGGCCCCTTATTTTGAACAAAAGGCCTCGCCACCTCTGTCATGCAGTTACAAAGCAGATCTTCTTACTTATTTAGTTGTTTGTCGTGTTTAATGATCGCTGAGACATTACGAAAGGGAAGCTCTGTCCACAGGGAAGCTGAAAACATCTTCACTGAGTCTGCCTGCAAAAGCAAGAGTCTGAATGAGGGCGAGAAGTACGATTGACTCCGTCGCAAGGATGACATTTCAGCTCGGAATCGTAACCCCGTCTTCAAAACAGACAATTTTGAAGTTCAATCGGGCATGAGCTTACTCGCTGAGCAGACTGACCGCCAAAAAACCTTCATACAGATATCTTTGTCTCTACTCAGGCTTCCTGGACCCGAGGAATCAGCCGGTCGTTGGGGCGTCTAAAGAGGCTTGTGTCACGTGAGAGGCACTGCTTCGGACGGAAAAGCTTGGCACTCCTGTGCCGTCGATCTGTCACCCACACCATTTACATTCCCTTCCACGCTCTTTCCCACTTACCACCACCGTTGTTGTCTTCGAGCACACTTCTGACACAGCGGACTGTGTTCACTCCGGGGATTGACTACCAACTTCAAATCCAAAACGAAGAGATGTTAAACTCTCAACGGCCATCAGTCGGTCAGACGTGGCAGAGGACACAAGCCTCCGGCGAATCCGTCTTGCCCATGTCCTTCAGAGACCTCGACTCCCAAAGCGGGTTTTTACAGAGCGCCATAAATCGCATTCGGACCACTTCTCGCCTTCGTCTGCTCGCGATGGTGGTGGGGTTCGGATTTTTGTTCACTGTCGTTTTGCCTTCGGCAAATCATCGCCCGCCTCCCCCACCTTGGGATCCGCATCACCCTTTCCCTCCTGAGGAAGAAGCGCAGTGGGAGTACGACTCGTGGGACCCGCCGGGGGGTAAAGACCGCCCAAGCAAGAGGCCACCACCTTCGGCCACCGAAAAGCTTTGGACGGAACGTGCCGAGCAGGTGAGCGCCGCCGTCGTTTTCCCTTTTTAGGATGCTCATCGGTCACACGTATGCCGGCGTCGCTCTCAGGTCAAGGCGGAGTTCCTTCACGCGTATCACGCGTACGAGGATCGCGCGTTTCCACGGGATGAATTGAGACCGGGGTCGAAAGCCGGCATC
>WSUD01000179.1:12128-27314 GCA_019633495.1 Tulasnella sp. 427 | reverse complement strand
CCTGGATTTGAGTAAGGCTTCTTCGACATACTTCATCCCATGGCAGGGGGTTATGTTTGCCCAGAAGGACGGCACGTGTTCCACTAGATTGCGCCATTTCTGACATGTCAACTCCAGTCGGGAAATATCCGAACCAGGGAGCCTAGGGTTGATTGCGAGGGTGAGGATTGCGCACACAACCTCGTCGGGCAGATCATTGATATGTCCACTAAAGGTCTGACCAAGAAGTTAAAGCAGATTATTTGAGATTGGTTAGATCTTAGTTATTGACTAGCTCACTTACCATCGAGGTCCTTGGGAGCAAGCGGTATAGTCGTTGTGGTGAACTTTATGCCGTCCTGTCCTGCGCTTTGAGGGTGATTTTAAGCAGTCAACAACCGCAAGCAGCCGAACTCTGGTGCCCATCACTAGCTAAGAGAAAGGAGACTTAGGCAGTCGAGCAACTCTTATTAAGCGTGCATGGCACAATTCGAGTGTGTGTTAATTGACTTACAACTCACTAAGAACGCCGGCCTTGCTCCTATCACGTTCCCGAGTCCTTTTTTCTAGATCGGAAGGCTGTTGTGCTAAAATGGTATCGTTTCCGGAGACCTACGCGTCCGCAGGGCATCATGTTGTGTCATCGTGAGGCAGCCTCTGGTGGGGCCGAGTAGAGCGATGTTCTTTAGCTTTGACAGGGCTGAAACAGAGGCACAACAGGATATCATCCGGTATTCTGTGGCTCGGGAATGTTGAAAGAGGTGGATTTATCAGAAAAGAACACGACCAGGCTATACTCTATATGTCAAACTCGCCTTGATCAATCGGCATTACCATAAGATGCATTTGGTTACTTTTATTCAACTTTAAAGCGGGGCTTGTATTGGTTCTGAGTTAGTATGGTGTCTCACAGCCAAAGCTTCAATGTGATTGGGCAACGCGGACAGATCCGTATTTCGTCGTCGCTGCACTCGTATTTTGGCTCTTCGTCTGTAATCGAGCGCAAGAGCTGTTGAAGCGCACTAATGTAAATAGATAAGATGTGGGGGAAATGGCTCTTATACAAGAGTTGAATTTCGCCGAGATCGGTGGTAGATTGCTGACCGCGGGAAGTCGGAGACTGAAAGTTAGGCCGACGGGAACCAGCGTCCGTTCGAAACTCAACCAAGCGACCCAACCACCCAACCCACATTCCCTGCAAGAACACAACCTCAGCAAAGTACGATGGCCGACGGTACGTTCAGCTCCGACTTCAGTCTCCCAGCAGCACGCTAGCATCTTCACCAACGCCAGCGGGTCACATCGGCTTCGGTTTTCATATTTCCTTCGCCTTCGTCGTTCCAACCTATTTCGCTCACACCCCATCTATGAGGTCGCTATGGAACTCACGATTGTCGCAAGTGGATGTTCACTAACCCTACGGCCGCGCCTTCTTTCGATTTTGGCTCTTTTAACCGGCCCTTCCATTGTCGTTGCTTCACGTCGACGAAAGAAAAAAGTTTCGGCTCACGGCCCCAACTCCTCACCTTTCTGACCTTTCTTCCGTCGCTTCACCCCGTCGCTCTCCATCTCAGCATGTCCCGAAAGAAATCCCAATACAATACAGACCCTTCCCTGACACGCAACTCTTTCCCTCTCAGCCTGGAACACCGAGGACACGCCTATGACTATTCAGAACGGAGGCAGCAACAGCGCTGATCCGTATGCGCCAGTTGTCCCAGAGGACTCCTCTCGCGGACGTACTCCTCCGCCTCCCGCTAATGGCAATTCAGGCGGATATGGCAGGAGAAGCTCGAGGAGCCGAAGCCCAGCCCGCGGTGGACCCCCGGGTGGAGGCGATGATCGTCAAGGGTAAGTATCTTTCCACTTCGCTTCGCTCATAAAAATCTAACGGAACGCCTTAACATCTATATAGACGTGGTGAAGGTGGAGGCAACAATCCTGGCAACAACTTGCACGTTTCTGGTCTGAGCTCCCGGGTCGATAATCGTGAACTTGAAGCCGCGTTCTCCAAGTACGGCAAGGTAAATCGACCACGCTTGTCGTTGGTGTATGCTTGCGAATGGCTAAAAATGTTTCGTTCTCCTCCGCTAGGTGCAAAAGGCTGCCGTCATGTATGATCCCCACACCCGCGAATCTCGCGGTTTCGGGTTCGTGACTATGGAGACTGCTGCTGATGCCGAGGCTGCCATCGCTGCTTTGAATGGAACTGACTTGAAAGGAAGGAACATGACTGTTGATAAGGTATGCCCTCGCGGCCTCGGACCCAAACAGGCTGGAACCTGACCTTCGATTGAATGCCTAAACCGTAGGCTCGTCGTGGCCGTGCCCGTACTCCTACTCCCGGCCGTTATTATGGACCTCCTAAGCGCTCCGATGGTAAGCTGGGTTCCTCATGATCAATCGTCCCCGAATACCCTCTCATTTGTTATACTTCTATTTTCTACTCAACACCTGATACAGATTACGAGCGCCCGTACGATCCTCGTCCTTACGATTCCCGCTACGCCGATCGCGGTAGATACGAAGATCGTTACCGCGGGTATGATGATCGTTACGGCCCTCCCCGTCACTACGATGACCGACGCAATGATGATAGACGATATGACGACAGGAGGGAGGACCGGAGGGGAGGCGGTGGAAGCGGAGGTGGAGGCGGAGGAGGAAGGTACGATGACAGGCGTTATGATGATCGTAGATACGACGATCGCAGGTATTAATCGGCAAAGAAGGTCCGGCTAATGTAGCCCCATAAACAAAATCCAAGAAGTGAACAGGGTTTCACTTCAGAAAACTTGTTCTTATTTTCGTCTTGCCATTTCATTGTCGCATATCGTCCCGTCGTGTATTCGATATAACACATGAGTTTGCGTCTTTCGATTTGCCTCGTCTCATTCGCCCTTATTGCTCCATGATGTAGACATCGCATCAGTAAATTTACTCGTGTGAACTCAACCGCACCCTTTGAGTGGTCATTTGGGCAACAAGCCTAAGTAGGCTTGCGAGCTTGAATTCACGCATCCCAGTGGATGACCCAGAGTTATCTCGAAATTTCTCGATTATATGTCTGCTTCGCTGGCAACACGCGCGTGCTCGATGTCAACCTTCCACCCCTCTCATGATCATGATGCCTCCAAATTCACCTGAGGTCAAGCCAAGCGTAGCAACCGAGCAAACAAAGGCCGGTCTCAAACGAGGCCAGGATGTCGAAGACACAGAAGTTGATCACAACGAAGCCAAACGCGCAAAGGTCGTATCCAAAACCACCCATCCGACCACAAAAAATGAGTTCAGAATAGTCGTAAGAGTTCATTTTCTTCGCGGTCCCTCACTTTTAAATCGTCTCACAACGACAGGAACATAGTGTCGCCGCCTCTGGAGGTCGTGACCCGAATTCAGACCTTGTCGAGCACGATGATGACGACGAGTATGACTCCGACGAAACAGACTCCGACGAGAACGAAGATGATATGGAAGAGCTCATCAAAGAGTACGAGCGAGAACAAGCAGAGTTCGAAGTGGAGTTGCAAAAGGAGCTGGAGGATTTCCGAAACAACCCCCGAGGTACTAACAGCTTGTCGTCCACCTATTGCTTTGGAGACACGGAGCTAGCACCAGAGATTCAAAGCAGGCTTCAGAAGATGCGCAACACTCTGGCGGTATTGAGCAAACGTTATCTAGCGGATCTAGCATTCAAATTGGATGTGGAATTGCCCAACTCGAATAGAGCTAACGATTGGATCGCCTCCATCGAAGACCACTTGGATGACGCTGTAGCAGAAGGGATGGATCTGTTGAGGGAGGAGAAAGTTTTTAGTAGGGTATTGCCTGGGTATTGATATTTGGCTTTCTACCTCCCCTATCGGTTTTGTCACGTACACTGATTCCTCGCCGATGATGGGAAGAAGGAGTTTTGCAAACTGCCTCAAAGCTATATTAATCATGAAAGTCGACCAAACTACATTCGCCCCTCTGTCTCGGAGAGAACGTTTCACATAGCACATAGCAACAGGCGGGACTTCTCCCGGATGAACTCCCTTCTGTGGGATGGACTCTATAAAGCGTATGAAGCGGCATTTAGTCTGTGGGGCCGGCTCCGAAGTCTAACGAGGCGAGCAGCTCAGTTTGAGTGTTAGTTAAATGGTCCGCGGCATGACCACGTTTGCGGCATAAGCGTGGCGTCGCTGCTTCCTCCTGCCCTGCGCGCCCGCGCCTGAGGTTGTTGTGGGGCGTTGACCTTCGCAAGGAAAACGACAAAACCAAGAAACTTCCAAGAGAAAAGTACTCGCGCATAATCTGCGCCAGGCAGAGCATCTCTTGAACATATGATATTGAAGCAGTTCTGGTTGACGGGCTGTGGCGTCCTCTTGGCGCGCGTCACAAATCAGGACAAGAAAATCTCATCGATCAAGCCAAGAATCATCACACTGCTTTGGTACTCAATCAGGTCAGTCTGAGGGTACAGCCTTTCATTTACCCTAGAGTTGTCGCAGCTGCAGGGAATCATACCGACCAAATCAGGACGGCTCAGGGAATCTAAGCGGCATAAGAAGTGGACACCCAAGCTGCATGCCTTCGGCTCATGAGCGCTTGACCGATCCACCTCCCCTCTCCTCGTGTTTAAAGGTCAGAAATTCATTGCAAACTGCACTGCACTTTTCCTCCCTCAGTTCCCCTTTTCTTTCTCCATTCTTCATCCTTAGACTTTGGCCTCCCCATCTCTTCACTTTCTTCGTCATCAATAGATAGTAGCTTCGACCACCTACTCTCTTTCAAGCTTCGTGTTTATGTCGCCGAGAACCAGGCTCTTGCCTCTCGCGTTACTAGGCGTCATCTCGAAAAGCGCTCAGGCCGCTACTAGCAATGAAGCTGACTTGCAAACACTGTATCAAGCAAGAATTCCGTTCATCGCCCAAGCGTACCCTGTAGCAGGAGGTCAAGCGACACTGACAGGCTGGTGCGTCCTCCTTTCGTTCTCCGACACGGCATTGCAAGCATCGCCTCGTTCGACGCCTCATCTCACCTCGAGCTCATTGGTGTGTTCTTCGTAGGCTTAACAACATCACTGCCACCGGTCAATGGCCAGACGTAAACTACACCACGGGATGTGACGCGCAGAGAGCTAATTGGCCCGCCCAATCGCACTGGCTTCACTCGAGTAAGTCTTGGGTCACGTGACAGCCAAGCCAACTTTGGCATTTCACTCTCGACTAACGACCCCCCCCCACCCTCCAGTCCCTCTCGCCGCAGCCTACGTCGATGCTATCCCTCATAACGTCAATCTCACCGAAACAGCTCCCTATAACTTTGTCGGGAACCAGACGGTTGCAGATACCTTGAACAAGGCTATGAACTGGTGGTACCAGAATGATTTCACCAACAACGATTGCATCGACTTGGGCGGAATGCCTAATGGCACGTGCTCCTGTGGAACTCCTGGAATGTGGAATCCGAACTGGTAAGCCTGCCTGACTATGAAGATCGGAACTATTTGTGATACTGACGTTCGGGCGCTGTATTCGACAGGTTCAGTAACGCTATCCTTATCCCGCGTCAAGCCATCCAAACAACCCTGCTGATTAACAAACTCATCACCCCGGAGCAACGAGCTGCTGCTGTGCACTTGGTCGAACGGGGAGCCACCACCTTTGGTCGCTGGGTTAACGGCTTGGGCTATATCACCGGCGCGAACACCCTGGATCTTTCGTCTAACTTAATCAATGCGGGCATGATTCAAGCTCTCGCCGGCAACGACACGGGATATTCCATGATCGAAGATGCATTTGCGAGAGTTCACAGCGAGGTCGTTGTACAAACGGCAGTAAAGGCTGATGGGATCAGACCCGATGGCTCGTTCGGACAGCACATTGGGATCTTGTATACCGGTGAGACTTTGAAGAGGTGTATATCGTCTTGTGAGGGTCGTATCTGATACTATGTCTCCTTCTGTTTGTAGGAAACTACGGGAAAGACTAGTGCGTAACACCGTTCCCTCTCCGGTCGTAGGTCGTAGGATGGACGACACCTTACCTTGTCTTCGGACTTTCGTAGCATGAATCTCGTTCTCAGCTTGGAGATTCCCGCCGCCAAGACTCATTGGGCTGCCAACGCTACCAGCAAGAACGCTTTTTCAAGGCTCATTGATGGATCCGCCTGGATGATTTACCGAAATACACTGACGAATGTTACTCACTGGGACTTTGTGAGTGACAATCCCTGCGCCTCTAATTAGAAGATCCTCAATATCCTCCTTGCTACTGTAGAGCTCTCTTGGAAGATTCATCAGCTTCCCCGTCAAGGACAACCAGTCAGTCTCGTCACTCTTGCTCGCGCTCGTAACTGTTTGTACTGACCAAGCGACACTGTTGGTGTCACTAGAGCAACCGGCAACTTGAAGACCAACCTCACCCAGACTCTCCAGCTCGGTGAACTTTGGAAAGATCACAGCATGACAAAGACCGCGAACGGGCTGCTTCAAAACGGGACAACCGTCAACGCCGGCAACTTGCGCGGAAACCGGATGTTCTACAGCAACGACTACATGGTGGGACCCCTCAGCGATCCCTAATAGCGGACACGCCTAAAGCTGAACTTGTTGGCTTCAGGTGCAACGTGGAAAGAACTACATCACAACCCTCAAGATGCTCTCCACCCGTACGGGAAACACCGAATGCGTCAACCTCCGTAAGTCTTCGCTCTCCCTCGCCCTCCATTAGAAAAAACTTAACCGCGCTACTCTCAGAAAATCCGTTCGGTTTCCATCTCGGTCAAGGCGTCCTGTTCAATTACGGTTCCGGAAACGAGTACGAGGATATCGCGGCAGCTTGGGATTGGAACATGCTTCCCGGCATCACCACCGACTACGGTGCGACTCCGTTGTCCTGCAACTTTACCCAATGGAGCGGCAACCGGACCTTCGTTGGAGGTGCCTCGAACGGTGACATCGGAGTCGCGGCTATGGATTACCTCAACCCTTACACCGGCCAGTTCGCATACCGCAAAGCGTGGTTCTTCCTCCCCAACGACGTCCAGCACGTTGTCGTCTCCAACATTCAAAAGACCTCCAATGCCACCGACGTCTTCCACGTCTTGGACCAGAAACGAGCCAACGGAGACGTATACATGGACGGTGCGGTGGTGACGGCATCCAAAGCAGGCCCCAAATCGCTCTGGCATGATTCCGTCGGTTATACCTTCGACACGTCGACCACTTCGGCTATCAAGTCTGCCGAGTTCGCCTCAGCTCAACGGACAGGAGATTGGAAGACCATCGGAACCTCTGCTTCTCCGCCAGCGAATGTGACGATCTTCCAGGCATGGCTGCGCCACGACGTCACCAAGCTTTCGACCCCCATCTCGTACACGGTCTATCCTGACACCAAATCCCCGAAGGATTTTGCTTCCAAGGCCAAGAGATACCCTGTCCATTCAATCTCGACGTCGGACGTCTCGGCCGCCATGGATTCGCACAACTCTGTTCTGCAGGCCGTGTTCTGGAACAAGGGCCAAGCCAAGGTTGAACTGGCGCCTGCGAAATATGTAACCGTCAAAACGAATGCGCCTGCTATCGTCATGGTGGACTTGAAGCACTGGGTGGTCACAGTGTCAGACCCAAACCAAACCCTGAAAAAGGTCGATGTCACCGTTCGCGCGTGGGGCGTGAGGAGGCATGAGTGTGGATCCTTGCTGAAGGGTAAGAAAATCACCGTGAAGCTGCCTCAGGGTGGAGATTTGGGGAAGAGCGTCTCTGAGAAGCTCTGCTGAACACTTCAACATATGAATTGACATTTACGACACTTTATCATCATGCGTCTAGCTTCCATGGACTACTTGGACATATTCCCTTAGCCAAACCCTCCCACTCGTTTTGATCTTTTATTCCTTTGCTGTCGTAGATATCATTGTAAATACCCTTTCAAAACACTATCGATCGAAGTTACCTTCATAAGCTGAAGTTGCACCTCATGAGGACCTTGGTTTGCTATCCGAATCGAGGGAACCAGCTTCTAGCTGCTTGCTTCGCAGCCAACTTCTTTGCCTAGACACCGACGATTCGTATAAACGCAAGTGCGGCAGCGGTAGTGAGCACTCACCTGTCCGGCCATGTCCTTAGACGCCGACTCTAAGGACGAGAACTGTTCTCCGAGATCATTTAGAGCCTCCCTATGTAGAACAAAGTTGAAATAACGCTCCGAGGGAAGCTCAGCTCTGAGCTTACCCTCTCTCGGCAGCTGCCGATCGTAGCCTTGAGTACAAATCTGTTCGAGCTTCTGGCTGTTTCGTTGGTGCGATGCCTTTATGGTGAGGCACCCGAGCAGTGGAGCTTTTGGGACGACTGTCCGAGCGAGCCACGCGCGGCGGAGGACGGTCTGGACCTGCCACTGGACGAAGAGCATAGTCAGGGTTTTACAAAACGCAGCATACGCTTGGGAAACCTACGCAAGGAGTCGAGGTCAGAGCCACGAAGCGTTTTAGGCGGACCCCAGATCCAGGACGACAAGCCGCTCGAAGACGCGGGCGGGACCAAAGCGACAGGCGATGGGACGGGATATTCCTCGGGCGCCTTTAAACGAGGCTCTCCCAAGTCGACCAAAGGTACCTTAGGGCGCCGGAAGTCGAACAAGGTCCCATAATGCAGAGACTGGTGTGCCTTCCGAGAATGTGTTTCAAGTAGCGCGAGGTAATCTCCTTCTGAGTCGCAGGAAACTGTCGCGCTGATTTGGTCCCTTCAGATACGGCCGCAGTCGATGTTATCGTCAACGTACCTGACTGTTGAATCGTACAGCGGAGGAATGCCAAGCACTCTGATGAACTCCAGGTCCGGAAGAGAGTACAAGGATACTTTCTGATCTTCGTGGAATGCCGCGAGGACCTGGTAGCCTAGGCGATTCTTTGTTCACTCGTCATCCAAGAACATCCGTAGCGTTCAACTCACCGCTTCTGCTCAAGACCTTTGCCGTATGTACCGCTCCCGCGGAGACATTCTTTATTTTAGCAGTCCACTCGACATGACCGACCTGTTTTCCTGTAACGCTTTCGAAACATCGTGCCTCTTTCTTCCCACCGACGACCCAGAAGGAGGACATTGAATCCACTCTGTCGGACTTCGTTGGTACATCCGCAGAATCGGTCATTTCAACCTTCCTGACTGTAGTTGGGGTAGCAAGACACTCGTCTCCCGTTCTACCGTCCAGAACGGTCGAGACAAATACATCCGTTGGAGACGAGCGCTCGGCTTCGTAATAGTGACCTTTCTCGCTGCCTTTGGATCCGCCTTCCGCGTGGACTACCTCCCATTGTCCAGTCTCGGGGGACGCGTTGAGAGTAATTACTCGAGTTGTACCATGTTGATGACTGACGATTAGGCGAAGGCGGGGCTGTTTGTCTGTAGTTTCGTGAGCAGATTGTGTTACACGGAAGCAGTACAGTAACACTCACCGGAAGCAATAGCGCATACAGCCCAAGCCAAAGTAGTTACAGGTCCAAGCTTGTCCTTGTCTCCCGACTTGTAGAGCCAAGAGGCTCGGAGGATCACTCGAGGATATCGCAAGTCGAACACCGCCAACGAACTCCCATTGTACGCAGCTGCCATGAGTCCTGAACAAGAAATACATGAGCAGTTTCGCCTAGATTACGACATCCTTCTAGTCTCACCGACATCTGACAGGCCTGAGGCTGTCACTTCTAAGGATTCGTCCACGGCCGTTTCCGGAGGCCGAATATGGCAAAAGGGGTGGAATGAGCTGATCCTCCTTTCTGACTGACGAATGAATGGTTCGAGAGGGACAAATACTTGAGAGTCTTCAGCAGGTATCTTGTAAACCTGTCCAGAAGATCCAGCTTCCCTCAATCTCCATGTAATCACATCTCCTGTGCTTAGCACGACCGCACATTCTGCCGAGAAGCTGGCAAGGTGCACAGAGTTGATCTTGATGGTATCTAATGACGGCAATAGAGGAATAAATCTGGCTAATTCTAGCGTTAGGTGCGGCAGGATTTGTGGATATTCGAACTTCAGCGATTCTGTGGACGAAAGAAGCTGAGAACTGATATCATAAAACCGGACCGTAAGATCCGAGTGGCTCAATATCATCAGTCTATGATGGTCAAACTACATGAAGAAATGAGATTTAGGGACAAAGCTTGAGTGAAAAGGTGCTCGGTACCTTCGAGAGTTTTGGATCTGGAGCATTCTCCGCCGAGAAGTCGCTCCAACCGCTCCCTCCCCGTAGACCTTCGATCCACCAGCCCGAGTTCGTTTCGGCCATTGGCTCTTTGTCCTGGCCATTGACAAAACCAGAGAGCAGTTGTCCAAACACCTGGCGGTCGTGAAATACCACGATCTGGCAGCTTGTTACGCCTCGTGTGAAAGGCGAGTACGTGAAGCTAAGCTTCGGAGGTAGCCGTGATCGACGGAAAGCATTTCGATAGATGTCGACGGTCGGCATGTTCGATGTGTCTCGAGGTTCCGGTGGGAACTCAAAGGCAGTGAGCACTGATTTAGGGGCGTCAGCGTCAGATGAAAGGATGATGATCGATGCGGGATCGTAGAACCCATTCAGATACGGGTTCTCCTTCGGCACCAAACAGAAATCCTCTATTTGTAACTTGGAAGGATAGACAGAGCGAGGCTGTGTCGAGGCATCTAGACTTTCTGGAGGGAACAGCGACCTCTTCAGAGCTTGCCTGGTCGACGGGGGTAAAGCTGTAGAGGATGACGGAGACATCGGTCCGGCTGTAACATCTGGAGTCGGCAGCACGAGGCCAGGAAAGTTGAGAACCGTAACCCCTTGCTGGTCTGAAGCCGTGGTACCGCCAAGAATGGTGAGAGTAGTAGACGAGAAGGCACCGTATTGCGAATCTTTGGGTGCCCGAACTTCGCCGAAGCCGCTCCACGCGAGCTTGAAAACGGGCTCCCGTTGCTGTTGCCGACGTGGCGGATGATCCGGGTTTATTGCCTCATCTTCCGGGTTATCGATGAGTGCCATTGGATCTGGAACATTGACATCGATGAAAGAAAAAGGCTCGCTCAAAGTCCGAACGGCGAGGGGTCGGTCGTCGTCCTCTACCGCCCAGAAGGAGATACAGCCGTCCAAGTGACCGATTGCCAACATATGACCTGACGGATGAATTGCCAAAGAGGTCGCAGGCGGATAGCGTTCTGTAAAGAGATCCTGTGAGACCGTGTCAGCTTGCCAGCTTCACTGACCTAGGGCATCTCGAGCACACCTCTTCTCGATAGCCTCCACCGCCAACTGCTCCGGGATGAAGAGAGAGCTGATATGTGTGTATCACCTGACGGACCGACTACTCAATATTCAAGATATTGCAAGATATCAGCCATTCGTCAGAAGACAATAATCGAGATTCACGTACTGTATTCCATAAGACGACACCGCCTTGTATAGATGGGCGACATGAGCAATCAGTCCGCTGATCCGTTCACAGCACCTACCGTCGTAAGCGATAAAGAGCAAGTTCAGATCTCGAGGATGAGCAAGGATCTCCATCACAGTTGGGATCCTGGGTACGCAAAGTTGAGCACGAAGGTTACTCCTGGAGCTTCGCGGTCATCGTACCGATGTTCGATCGCTTCGGAAGTCCGGTTGAGGACATCCTGGTGGTCAAGCCATGTGTTATAGATGACATACGGCGAGGGACAGATACGATCGACGTCGAAAGTCATTATCTCCCCGCTTTGGAGAGCGATGAATGCCTGCATAAACCAGAGACGTTGATGTTCGGACTGAGAGTCGACGTCTTAGAAGGTGCGATGCTCACGTGAGAATGGAGCGGTGAGGTCGAAATAAACCTAAAGTAACACAACTTAATAGCCAGGCTCAGGGTATTATCCATCGTCACGTACGTCACATTGTCGGGGATCGGAAACGAAGAGTCTTTTAGGAGAGTGGGAGGGGTTGGCTCCTCTGCTTGCAGGTCGACCAAATCCCAGATGTGGAGCATGTTGGCACCATCTGGTGATAGAGATTTAATAAGTCCATGTGGAAGACTGACTAATGAGGACTTGTTACTAGCCAATGCAAACCAGTCGTCTTAAGCCGGCACAGAACCCAATGAACTTGACCTCTTCTCTCGCTGCATGCGCACTCGGTACTGGGAGCGAAAGTGTTATGGATACCGGAGCAGCTCCAAACAGATGTATATGTCCTGTAAATGTGCCAATCGCGAGCAGACCGAGGGTTGCGTCGGTGGTAATCGCCGTGATCGAAGTCGGAGTGGATGGCCCAGGGGAAAGTTTGAAGTTCCACAGCAACCCTGGATTCCAAGAGGTCTCATCCCGAAGCGTATCTGAGAGATCTATACCTGCGTCGTGGTTTTGAAGCCGACGCAGGATATCCATCTGAAGAGGAGAGTAGCAGGAGGAGCTGCGGGACTTGGGTGGTGGGAAGGATGACCGCCGACGCGGCGTCTTCGGCGATTGCACGTGATTCTAGCGAGCCAAAGCGCTACGAGTTATGGTTTGACATGCCTAAGCTTGCCTACGATATCGATCTACTGTATATATGGAACATACAGATAGAATGAGATTATTGGACGAAGAAGAGTCCAGGTAACCGCTCATCACATGTAATAAGCACCAGGCTTTGGCCGGAACAGATGATAATTACTCGAATTATGGGGATCTATTATCTAGATGGAAGACATGAGGAGTGAGCATTACGACTCGATACAGTGGTGGAAGCGACTGAACATAAGTTACACAGCGAAAACAACAACAAAAGCGAGAAGAGTACAATTGACAGGAAGCAGTCGGATTGCGTTACTTTTTCTCATAAGAGTCGTATTCAAGCTCGTCGACTTCAACCTCTCGATGTACGTCGACCTGAACTGAGACGGTTATTGGTGGCATTTCTCCTATTGAGCGGTTCCAGCCATCGTTTTTTGACGTTGTCCATGTTCTACTCGTCGTTGGTCCAGAGATCGGGAGAAAATCGCGCCTCCCGCCAGCTTGGTAACTGTGTTGAATCGTCCCTTGCTTGGTTAGCCTTGGTCTTCTCTGAGTCATGCTGCCGAGCTCAAGAGCCGCCTCGCTCTGTGGAGCATAGTGTGCGTCTTCGGGTGATCGTCTCAAATCGCGAAGGTTGAGCACGATCCGGGAGGACATAGTGACAATAACACAATAGCTGAAGCTATAGAGGAGCGGACGGAATAAGCATCAAGTAAGCACTTGGTCGCAATGTTGCTTACTTCTTCGCCAGAGCGATCAAAGATGAGGGTAGAGCGGACCAAGCGACAATGTTGAAGATGCTACAAAACGCTATGATCAAGAATGATATAAATCCTACAGGGCGAAGTAAAATATTAGGTCACTTGATCACAGGTGATCGACGATCCATTGACGTACCATCGCGGTAGAGTACCCTCGTGATTGGAAAGGATATATCTTTTCTCCAGTCTTGATACGCTTTGGAGATTAACAGAACGAACAGGATGGTTTCGAACTGCAGTCCCGGTACCCATGCCTAACAGATAGTGATGAGCGCCTTGTGCTGCTTCGAACTTCCAATTTGGAGTCTCACCCAAGCCATCCAAGGGGGCAACTAGACACGAAGTGCAGTATGAGTTACGCGGCTTTGGACGTTCGACGAACCAAACAAAGGGAACTTACACGAGTACCCGAACAGATATTTATGTTAGAATTCCACCCGTAATCCTCTATAAATGTCATAAAAATGCCGTTGAGAGCTTGTCGTCTCGCAGCGCAAGCAATCGAGACTTACTTCCGATATAAGCGACAACCATTCCGGTTGTTGTGGCGGCTCCCACGAAATATAACAACCCACAAACAAGCAGTAACCAGTCGACCCAGGGTTTCGCGCTGAGAAGAGCTCGTATCCGAAGACAAGCCAAAAGATGGGCCACGCCTTGGCCGAGAGTCTGGAACGCTCCTTCAACGATCAACCAGTCATGACAAAACTAACATTTCCCGAATATTTAGCAGCTATTAATTAAGGTGCATCAGTGAGAGAACTTGCCTTGTTTGAGACACCCCTTGCTAAGCCACCAAACTGCCAGAAGTCGATAAGGGCCACGATCGGGACCTATGTAGACGTCACGACGGTAAGGGTTCATCCCCGAGAATGAAACTGAATTGTAATTTAGGCTTTCCCCGCCGTGTCCAACTTACTGTGTAACGATTGAATAAGAACAAACATGACACTGGACTGAGAGGTTTCCCCCAGATGAGCTCAATCTGTGATGCCAAGGAAAGCGTGAGCAGAAAACATCACGAGGCAAATCTCAATGGGCACTCACCTCGTCCGGTAGCGTAATAAGATGGTCGTAGACCAAGATCGTACATCCGGCGACTATTCATCAGAAAGATATGATGAGTTTTGGGTCGTTAGAAGGTATACTAGAGGCTCCGTACCAGTGACGTATCGACTGATCTCGATGTGCCACATAGCGGTAGTCATGGCATCGATGATAGCCTGGAGCGACATCTTGTGCGGAACGGACGAGGATGAGAAGGAGGACTGGGATGGGGCGGGGGCGAAAAGAGCAGCACTCCGAAGATAGCATTTCGGGACGTTTTAAACTAATTTCTCTGTGGCTTAGAAAATGACCGGTGTTGGGGATGTTTGGTCTAAGTAAAGTGCCTCAGGAAAATTGGATATTCAAAGCAACGGTTTCTCCGGGGTGCCTAGATGGAGTCGCCTGGACCCCCTGGTCCTCGTGTCGGAACCTTGCCCGACCCGTCATGCCTATTAGGGAGCGTTCGGAAACAGGCGGAGGGGCGGGAGTGGCTTAAAAGAGAAATCTCGGTAACCGAAGACGGTAGGTAAGAATCGCTTCCCACGAGACGGTAAAATGTTCTCAGCCATTCAAAAGTACCCTAGCGGTCCCTTACAGCTCCTAGCTCCTCATCTCTCATCCTCGTGGCAGTCCCGCCGTCGCAATGTTTTCGAGATGAGATCTTCAAAATAGTTACCCATTTTCAAATCCACGTAAATGGACCGGCGGCCAATGGAAGGAAAAGGCGAACGCGACATCACGCCACTGCTGCTTGAACCTGTCACTAACATAACGAGGTTACGTCGCAGTCTGAGACAATTTTGATTCCGAGACAAGCAGATGAGCTCGAAGCCGAACGTGGTCCTGTTCATTGCTGGGATAATTATGGGATGGAGACGCATACGACGAATAGAAAAGCCTGTGAACAAACCACCTTCTGTCCCAGCTTAT
>WSUD01000179.1:0-11801 GCA_019633495.1 Tulasnella sp. 427 | reverse complement strand
GCCCATCAAGCAAGCGACGACGGCCAAGAAAGCGAGCAGTGATGAACCTCCAGAGAGCGGTCGAAATGACCGAACCGTGCAAATGCAATACAGAGTAGATACATGTGAATACATGTGAGATGGAATGGGAAGGACGCAGGGAAATTACAATGGGAGTTAAGCCTCGGTCTTTGTCTCTGTGGCCGGGGCAGGGGCAGCCTTCCTTCGGCCATGACGAGCGCGTTTTGATGCAGAGAGGTTGTAAATGCGGGCAGCGGCAAGCTAAAGGTGTGTAAAGTAGCGTGAGCATCATGAAAGGAAAACCAAGCCTTTGGGGGAAGAAAAAAGAAGAAGTTGGCAGGTATGGGTTATAGATGTGCTTCCCTATAGTACGCTCAGTCCCAACCAAGGGGGAATTGGCGCTGTAATTCGGGATTGACGGGACTAGGCTAGGTGCCCATTTTTGATATGGCAGCTGCCAACAAGACGAGGATGCGGGAAGAGACACGCATTCGGCCAGAGAAAAAGCGCTGCTGGGTGGGCGAAACGCGCGCGTCGAGAGAGCAGGTGACATATAGTAACCACTTACACGAGAGAGTTCAGGACGGTCGGAAGCCTTGGCTGATCCAACAGCGGTCTCGACAGCACGGTGAAGACCAGCCTTCCTCTTTACTGGCTGGGACTCCCTTCCCTCACTAGAGTTGAAATGCAGAGTTCAGACGGTGTACCCCCGGATGCTCCAGATATAAGCTTACTTGACATGGTGACGCGACGCATCCTGCTTTCGGTGGTTGATGGTGAAGTCGCCGTTTTTACTCTGCTTGACATGGATCTGCGGAAAAGCATTCTTATTGAGCAACATTTGTGCGAGTATAGAATGGACAACTGACCCCTCCACTCAGCAAGCCTGAGTACACTGGAGAGTGTACGTTCATAAGATTTCCCTTCAATGGAGAACGTGATAAGCCTTTCCAAGCAGCAATTCTCCATGTTAAATAGATCCTACAGGCTCCTTGGTAAAGACCGGAGTGCCCTGACCCTTGACGGTGAAAGACGTCCAGTTCTATGCATTTCCGTCAGCTTTCGACAACCTTGAAGCGCTTAATCGAACATGCCTTGAGGAGAAGCCACTGCAGTTGGTCGGACCCCATTGTAATATTTTTGAAGGAAGAAGTACTGAGAGATTTGTAGAATAAGTGATTTGCTTTCGAACCTCGCAAAAAGTCACCTACCAAGCGCGAAGTGAGGATGGTCGAGATTGCAATGTGTGGCGCCGTGGTACTGTATAGCGACTTATGTCAGCTTATATCACGTGCCTTCAAATTTTCCTCTTGTGTTTTCTTCGTTCTCCAACTTACCACTCTCGCTTTCTCGTTGTCTACACATGAAGTTTCGACATGGAAGACCTATGAAGACTGATGTCTAAAGGGACCGATTATCTGGTCGGGAGTGATACACAATGGTAGGTCGTTTTGTCGTCGCGTTCCACACTATCCCCCTTCCCCGACCACATATCCGCAGAACAAATAGCGTGGGACCCGCCGCATTGCTCTAAGATTGCGTGATGAGGTGCTGGAACGTTTCTGCTAGATTGAACCGCACCTTCGCTATGGGGACGATTGGGGTTTTTACCCATGGCTATCCTCACGCATAGGATCGCGAATATCCCCTTTGACTATGTCATCTCATCGTCAATTCTTCTATTCGGTATTGAGTCGTGATGAGATGCTGACACGCTGGTTTCCCTTAGACGATGGTATTGAGCCCTGCAAAGGGAGCCCCGACCCGCGCGGAACTCGTGACGTGATAGATCCTAATGTAAGTTTGGATTCGTCCCTTGCCCGGAGGATGAATGGCCTCTATCAGAGGCTTTGGTTTCGAGTAGGGAAGCATCACAGATGCTGGTGACCTTTCTATGTCCTGCCCACTGAACATCTCTGTTCTCGTCAACTTTGAGCTTTGCGCTTACTTTGTTCACCCATCTAGGTCTCGCCGATACCACATTCCCGCCACTTCGCTAGCTGCTGGAACCCAACCAGGCCAGTCTTTGCTTGCCAAAGGTGGGACATCCCTTCGCTATGGTTTCGACATTAAAGCCATCCTCGATGATGAACAACTTTAATAACTCCTGAATTTGTCGTGAAGCGACTCAGTCGTTACTGATCAAACCTTTGCATGTATTACCTGACTCTTCGCCTCTCGACACCGATCAAGTGCTTTTGTACGGGATGTCGCTGACTCTTTGCTTTCTTGTTCAGAAAGACTTCAAGTACGGACATTCCGAGTTCCCAAAACCCAATCCTGCACCTTCCAAGCTGCAATGGTACGTTCTTCATCATTGTTTTCCTTACCCCCCTTCCGCATGACGACGACCATTGGTCCGTGTTTCCGAGTCGGGATTAAGACCCCCACTTATACATTGAAGACAACCTTGACCACCTCTGACTCCAAGCGTACCGTCATCTATCCGCTTGCATCAGCTCATGCTAACGGCGTTGACTATTTTAGGAGTCGACTAGAACTTTCTCCAGCTGTCAACACCCTGCGTAGTTGCAGTCAGGCTGAGTGACTGCCTGTCGGCACTGTCCGCTCGCCGCCGACTGACGGTCAGGATAGCTCAGTGATTACACCGCTGCTGTTAATTCGACTAGAATGTATCTAATTCTGTTATCTCTACATCAAAATTATTTCGAATGATTTGATCCTGGGTCGGTGAGATACAAGCATAGAGCGGTTCGGAAATGTCCGAGTGTGGCGCGAAGGAGCATGACGTAATCCGACGCACTGGCGTCAGGAGGTGGTTCGTTTTCAATCACCATCTCACAGAACCCACGATGCTCTTCAGTCGCTTCACAGCACTTATCTTTGCAGTCCCGCTACTATCGTCTACTGCACTCGCCTCCAAAGGTCAACAGCTACCTCTAGATCCCACCATGTCTGAAGAATTTGTTCGACCGGGCAACACCCTCCCGACGCTCTTTGACCTCCTCGTTCTCCAGAGAGGCTCGTCCATCTTCTTCGACTACCTGCGAGAATCGTCAA
The DNA here is from genome assembly GCA_019633495.1 of Tulasnella sp. 427. NCBI lineage: Eukaryota > Fungi > Basidiomycota > Agaricomycetes > Cantharellales > Tulasnellaceae > Tulasnella > Tulasnella sp. 427. The sequence continues at coordinate 8,780 of WSUD01000179.1, read as the reverse complement.
CGATCAGCTCGAGAATGAAGGACGAGAGTGTCAAGAGCACGGTACTCCTTCCAACCAACAAAGCCGTCATCTCGCTCGGTTGGAAGCCGCATCAAGGTCCTCCCAAGCCAACCCCAGATGGAGACGTTGCAGTTGAGATCACAGAAGCTATAGGGAGGGCAAATGTCGAGAGGTGGCTCAGTGCCCATGTCTTACCAGTAGGACTAACTCTCAATTGGTTTTGGTTTGGTTCGCTCATTCTCTCGACGTAGGTCGAGGATATCAACTGGAACTCTGACAGCCCTATTACCACCCTTCTCGACGGTAAACCCATCACTGTTCTCAAGACTCATACCGGTCAGTCCGAGGAATGGCAGAACTACGGGGTGGCACAGGGTGATGGGGCAGTTGGATTCGTGAAGAGGATCCCGGTTCGTTCACAAGATTCTCATCTTAGGACCCACTAATCTGACCTATTTTGCTCATCAGGCTTCTAATGGCGTTATCTACGTGGTTAACGGAACCATTTCCTCTGAATGAAACCAAAGGTTCTTTCTCTTCACTCAAACCTGAATTTGTAATCATTTCGTACCATTACAACTTGACTGCCCATTAATCGCTGATTTACCTTGCTGAAATCAACCCTACTTCTCCTGGGGGCTTTGTGTGCCTCTTCTCTTCCTGTCTTGCTGGTACTTCATCAAAGCCGCGCTTAGGAGAAGGTGGAAGAGAGGTCTCCTTGTGGGCTGCTTTATATCCAGTAGACCCTGCGGACGAGTGTTGGGTCTGGTTCGTAAATCAACTTGTCCCCCAACTCACGATTTCGTTCCACGCAAACTTGGTACGGTGGAAATACGCCATTTCAACGCCATCAGAGCGAAGGCACTGAGACAGTTTGTGTTGAGGATTGTTTCTCTCGTAGATGGGGAGGATGAGTCAGGATGTCCAACTTACCTTCAAGTTATCCATGATATCGGTTTTCCAGGTATACTGCATGCCATCAAAATCTTCCATTGTCCGATTACTGGTCGAACATCCTTTAGTACGTGCGTATGATCCTAAAAGGCTGCATACACGCTAAACCAATTATTCTCCGACTTGTCCATCCGCGCGGTAGCTCCCTCGGGGCCGTCGACATTATTATAAATGGAAGTGTTACCAAGGATGCCTAGAGAATAACAATCACTACCGGGCCGAGAGATGACATACAGATGTGACCCACTTTCAGGTTTGATATTCATTAGCCTCTTTGAGCTGGTCGAAGTCTCGGACTGTGGTCCTGAGCCTTCCCAGAGGATGTAGACGTTCTGAGGATTCTCTTTCGAGTATTGAACGTAGAAATCTGCAGGACCTCGTGTACCTGACCCAAGCCTCGGTCCGAGATTGGACCCGGTTTCAATTCTTTGAAAGTCGGAGTGGTCTCGATCCTTAGACTTGAATGGGTTTGGCGTCGCTTCAGCAATCGCTGACGCCGCTGTACTGAGAGAGTTTCCTAAATCGTCAAGAGCCTTCCGCGAGTGGGTTCGTGCCTCCTCGTCGGAGAGGACCCAGATACGTGCGCTGGGACCATCGCGGGCGTACAAGTAAGTTCGTGGAGGAATTGGCGCAGACTGGACTTCCTCTGACTTTGTGGAGAGTGAATCGACAGTGAGCTGAGAGTTCATCGGGCAAAGGAAAGTGGGGTCAATCTGGCCCCTGCTGAGACTCTAAATACCTCCCCCCGATCACAAGCAGGAGACCCCACTCACCCCCAGCTAGAGATGAAGTAATCGGCATCTTGAGCATAAAGAAGCAGGGTCGGCTCCTCCTGTGTTCAAGAATAGACGGGTCAAGGGCTTTCGCTGTCAGCCCACGCGTACGTCCGATCCCCTGGAAAGCAGGACACCACAAATTCCAAGATCTGCCTAGCCTCCTATGGATAACCCAATATCCATTAGATAGGATCAATATCAGAGTGATAGACCTCAAGACCAAATTGACTTGGCGGATGAGTGTCAAGTTGGTAGGGTCCATGAGCCTGCTAAGTTTTTTGTGCCGAATTCGTTCACAACCACGCCGTCATAGCTCAGTTGAGAGAGCGACAGACTGAAGTCGGGATCAAACAGTCCTGATAAAATTTGCAGACCGCCCGTCTCAGCCGGGCTGATGGCAAGCTTTTACGTTTTAAATTGGTCTTGGGCGTCGGGCGGGAAACGGCGATTTGGCAAGAAACGACTAAGGTTTTTTTCCCTCATAAATGTCGTAGAGCACATTGCTAACAAGCAGCTATGCTTATGCAATGTACTTATAGCCTACTAGTGTGCTGTTAAGGCGGAGGTCTCAGGCATGAGGGGCAAAGTCAGTAGGTCTGACAGGTGGGGGCCTCATGCCGACGATCTTCCGTCCGACTTGTTCGTGCACGACCTCGCGCCTCTCTCTTTAGCTATCCAGTATTTCTAGCAATAGGTCAGATATTATGAGCTGTACGGCTTGCTGTTGAACATAGTCATGTACGAGGCCGACTACGTAGGGCGAAAAATTCGAAAGATGTATGACATCGTCATATTCAATATACAGAAGGCCGTGGTCAGTACTACTCACAGCCAAAAGAGTAGTTTACGTGATCTACTTAGTATAATTCTCACCTTCGAGGACTGTAGCCTCCATTCCGAGGAGGGGCCCGCGGGGCGGTGGAAAGCGTTGAAAGGTCGCGTGACATAGTCAGTATCACGCATAGTACCCGCAATCTTTTACTCTAGAAAGGTGAGCTCTCATCCTTCAAGCTCATTACAGTGGCATTCTACTCTCAGTGCTATCTCTTAGGGCGTTTGAGGTGATGGGCTGAGTGACCGAAGGACATGTGCGTCCTGTGCAGCATGCCGGCGAGGTTCTGTTCTTTAACAGCTATTCAAAGTTAGGTCTTGCATGGCTAAGAAACAGCTGGAAAGGGTTATGTACAGTCGTGGAGTGACTATCTAACAGCTCCCGTCTATTCTCTAGGCCGCTTCATGTCTACCTCTAGGTCGCTATCGGTCCCGGACCATAGGTCCTTTCAAGGACATCTGTTTCGTATGCGAAAGAATCGTGCATTTTACATGCTTCAAGTTTCTCTTATGTACTAGTGCAGATTTAAAAGGGTATGATGGAGGCGTTGTAAAACATCCGAAGTCCGGGGGGGCGTAATTGGGCAATGGTCGCTCTCGCGGCCACGTCGTGCTCCTTGGTCCCAAGGCCGTTCAAGCTACGCATATGGCTGTTGATCATTAAATCAAATCCTTCCCACGTAGGAATAATTGCATACTGTCGTTCAAGTGACTACTCTCCTTCGTCACTCAATCATACGATCATTTCATTCAGACGTCTCTTATGGGTGGGTCAACCCTCATTATCGCGAGCCCTACCATGAGTCCTAGTATATGATGCCAAAGTTTCTCGAGGGTTGCCATTCGATTTTTTCAGGTTCGCCCAGGAAAAAGAGGTGCGAGTTAGTACCACCGAGACTCGATCTCACGGATCCTCTGAATTTTCAACTTCGACATCTTGTTTGAATTCAGACTGAGCACGGCAATCGAGCGGTTTGACCATCTTGAGCGACCAGTAGGTACTATTTACTATTATCTTTAAGGACCAACGACCGTGAAAAATAATAGAGCCCGGCGTCCTGCCCTCAGACCCACACTGTACAGGGGTGAGTTCGCGATTGACCAGATAGCATTATTGTCTATTATCAGAAGTATCAAAAGTATCAAAAGTAAAGGAGAGCTAATACGCTAGCTAGAAGGCTTCTTCTCCCTAGACGACTTCAATTGGGCTTTCTCTTGTTCTTCCTTCCAAAGGTTCGAATTCCGCTTGTGGAAGCTTGGGCAGGACTTCTCGGCGCAAGAAGCTCCTCTAGCTCCTTCGGATCCATAGCAGCGAGAGTTCTTCCAAAGTTGGTTCGCATCCGACTGATCCGCGCTTGGGTCGCTGGAGATCTGGGTGCGGTAAAGGACACTCCGATGAGTGGGGTGGCGGCCGCGAAAGAGGTGCTGGACGACGCTTCGGGGGCGGGACCAGCTGCAAAATCGGTAGCGGTTCTAAGCGTCGAGTCCTGGGAAGCGTTTGGGAGAGTGTATGGAGCAGGCTGTTTCTTCTTCGATGCGGGTTATCTCTTGGGCATTTCGATGAGAGAGACCGGAAACGGAGTAGAGTTATCTGCATCAGAGGATAGGATATGAGAGTGAGTGAAAAGTTAACCAGTGCTCTTCGATCGAGTTCTGGATGGAAATAGTGTGCGCACCGGAAATTGGGTGATAATGCGAGGTCGGTCAGTGATTCGAGTACTGAGTGACGGGGAGTTGACAACGTCAGAGAAAGAGTCTGAGAGAAGTTGGAACGAGGAGTTGTGAGTGTGAGGGACCAAGAGGCTGAAGGGAAGCGAGCTCAAACGAGAGGGCTTTTAAAGAGGCCAAGGGTAGGCGTCGATCGTAAGAAGCCCCGTTATCAGCGCCCAGTGACGTCCGAGGCTTGACAGGCGCCATTGTAAAAAAAAAAAAAGACTATTAATCTTTTGTAAGGTAATCGTCCTTCCGCATCGAGGATCGTTTACGAAGCCGCCGAGTCTCGGGGCCAAAGTGGTCCTCTATCTCGCTTTCTAAGTCGGTGGTGACGTCTCGCCGATTCGGGTTCCTCTCTTTGGCATCGTAACATGTGGACGTGAGCAGGAGTGCTGTAAACACTAGGGTAAAAGGCACTTTAGCAAGATGTAGTAATCGACGTCTTTCGGACGAGAATGCTGACCCCCTTAGCTACCCGTCCCAAGGATCCAGGAACCGGGTTCCGGGCATCCCGAATGAGCGATTATTTAATATGGCATCGACTAGGCTTTTAAGCGTAATAGTTGTCATCATAGAACCTGACAGAAAGAAGCTGGGTCGCATCGCCGAAAGGCCGTGGCGAAACATGACGTTTTCCTGTCTGGCTTCCAAGTTCAGGAGGAAAACTAGTGTGGCAAAGGTTGCCTTACATAGATATTGGTGCGAGGCTTAGGTTATCGCGATCGCGGTACTATTCAGAACACGAGGCGAACCATGCCCAATAACATGCCTGTAAAACCCCTGTAACAAATACAACGATACTGAATGAAAGTAGAGAGACCGCCGGTAAAACGCCGCATCAGAATGAATGTTGGCGGGATTTGTGTCTCCCTCCTGAGTGTTTATCATCGGGCCTAGACGGCTCGGCGGACGTTGGCTCGGGCATGGAAGGTGAAACGACCGTTCCTTGCTTCCATGCATCTCGAGCCACCGGAGCGGACTTATCATGCACCGGCTGCTTATCCAGCATTCCTTTGCCGATGTCCATATCATCCCGGGCATTTCTTGTATTGGAAGATGGCGGGGGTGGACTATGGATGGGGTGGGCGTTCGATCCATCTAAACGCTCTGGCGATGGTGTTTCGAACAGCTCGGGGTACTTGTTGACCTCTTCGAGGTCTCCCGGCTTGGCATGCGAATGCTCGATTCGGTCTTTCCTAGCGTCGACCTTCCTAGCCCTTCGATCCTTGAACCACGTCTTGCACATGCTGCATGCGATTACGATGGCCGCCAGACCGAAGACACCCGCAGTGACTGTTCAGAACGGGTCGTAGGTTCAGATAGTTGACATTTTGGCCTACTGTCCAACGTACAGACACAAAGGATGATCGTCTCCGTTTTGTTAAGCTTACGATTCTTTTTGGATGATGACGTGCTCGACGTCCCTCTTGCTTCCAGTCTGTGGCTGGTATCCCATTCTACTGGATAAGCCAAGATTGAGGTCGCTAGTGCCGCAGTGACCAGCAATACCGATGTCATACGAGGCATAGTCCTTTCGGAGTCGTTCGTGATCGTCGACGAGGCGGATTGGGGGTTGTGAAGAGGTGGGCGCAAAATCGAGTTGTGATCCGCGCGCGCCTACTTTTGAACTACTTTCGAACCTGTTGATCCCGCGGTGCCTGCCAAGCCAAGTTTAGCGGCCCTCCAACAGACAAGCGGCTGGCCCCGAAAACGCCACTAACACCTCAAGACTAATAGATAAGCCCTATGCTTGACGCGAGACGCGACGCGCAAGAGACAGTCATAATGCTCCAAGACTGAGAGTTGGGATTGTGAGGCGGCGTGCGAATCGGTCGAAAGCCGGTGTTTAGAGCCGGCAAGCCTCGTTCGACGATACCCCTCTGCTCACTACCTTGCACCAACCTCACACTGTTGCTCGGGATAGGCGACGACGTCCGAATAAATACGAGTCTTAAGGCGCACCCGCCAAATACCATGCCTGCATAACCCCTATAAAAATACATCGATAACCAACGAAATAAGAAAGACCGCCAGCGAAACGCCGCATCAGAATATCTTGAAGCGCGATTTCCGTTTCTCTCCCGAATCCTTATCATCTGGGCGGCTGTAAGGCTCGGCGTACGTCGGCTCGGGAATGGAGGGTGAAACGGCCGTTCCCTGCTTCCATGCATCGCGATCCACCGGAGTAGACTTCTCCTCGTAAGCCGGCTGCTTGTCCATTCCTCCTCCATCGAGGCCCTTATCATCCTGGGTATCCCTCGCGCTGGCGAAAGGTGGAGGTGGAGCGTTGATGGTGTGGGCATTCCATCCGTCCAAACGCTCATGCGCGGGCGTTTCGAACAGCTCGGGGTACTTGTTGACCGCTTCGAGATCTTCCGGCTTGGCATTCGAGTGTTCGATTCGGTTTTTCCTAGCTTCAATTCTGCGAAGCTTTCGAACGTTGAGACACGTCTTGCACATGGCGCATGCGAGTATGCTAACGATCAGACCGGCGATACCCCCGATGACTGTTCAGAAAAGTAGAGAGGAACGCTCGATCAGCTTGGAGAAACATTTGCGAGTTATTATCGAGCATACTGGACCCAACAATAATTTTCTGCTTTTTGGTAAGTTTGACAGTCGTTTTTGATTTAGTGGTTGAGGTTGTTGACGTCCACCTTCTCGGTTCTAGTCTGTGGCTTGTCTCCCATTCTGCAGGATAAGCGAAGACCGACGTCGCCAGCGTAGCTACGACCAGTAATACCAATGTCATTCGATGCATAGTCGTTTAGGGATCGTTCGTGGTCGTTGAGGAGGCGGAGAGAGGGACTTGGAGAGGAGGGGGTGAAATCGAGTTGTGGGGCCTCGCGCGTCTACTTTTGAACCTGCTGATCCTTGGCCGTGCCTGCCAAGCCAGATTTAGCAGCCCTCCAACAGACCAAGCCCCGAAAACACTGCCACGCGCACACCGACACCTCAAGGCTCGCAAAGACGCCGTGGATGGTAAGAGATGTTCAGGAAATTGAGATTCAGGACGCCGCGAGACTTTGAGAGGTTGATGCGGCGTGCGAACTCGTAGAAAGCCGATGTTTGAAACCGGCGAACCGAACCAATCCGACGATAACCTCCTTGTTCGCTACTTGCCACCAACCTCCGACTGTTCCCCGAGCGGAGCGACGACATCCAAACAAATACGCGTCTGAAGCGATATTGACGGGTGACTGTGTGGGACCTCGCCTGTCTGAGCTGGATGACACAGAGTCTCGACGGAGTTCATCCAAGCTCGCTTGGCCTTGAAGTAAGCCCTCGTGATTTATTTCGACCCCGAACACCTCCTTCAAGTTCGTTTTATACTAGAATCGCTACACAATACCAATTTAGTGCTAGGCTCCACATCCAGTCCTCTGTCATCAAACTTTGCTGGAGAAAATGATCGATTCCCTCATCCTAAACCCCCAGCCTCTTCAAAGTTCAGCTAATGCCGGCTACACTAACAACGACGACTCCTTCCTCCCGCGCATTCTTTCCGTATTCTACGCCGTCTTCGATCCTCGAACTGGTCCCAAAGTTGTATATCAAGTCCCCGAGGGCTCTATCGCGGTTTCAGTTAACCCGCAACAACCCGACTCCGCTCGCAGTCCCACCTTTTCGGCCTTGTCCATACGAAGTCCCAGCACACTCCCATACAATACGACCCCCGGAAGCTTTAGCTCGGGAGGCGGAGGAGTCTCGGCAGACATGTTGGCGAAATTGGGTGAACCGGAGCCGTTGAGTTTGGGAGGGTCAAGAGCGCCCAGTTTGGCATCGATGGCCAGTGTAGGAGGAGGTTCTCCCAGGACGAGCCACACGGGACTCTCAAGCCCGCCCAACTCCGGTAGTGGAGCCTCTGATAAGCAAGCAGCGTCGGCATCATCCCCAGCATTCAGCTCCGTCGGACTCCCTTCACTAGCCAGCAGCGCACTTTCTCAATCGCGGCCTCCGGCCTTGATGAGCCTCGGAAGCGCCAAAGTACCGTCGCTCAAGATAGGATCGTCCAGCGCCCTCATCGACTTCGACTCCATATCGGAATACGTCATCCCTAAAACCAAATTATGCGGGAGGTTGGTCCACTGTAACACGCCCATGCACCGGGTCTTGGGGTTTCCCGTCATTCTGTACGGTGATAGGTACTACCGAGGAGACTTCCGGTACAACTTGTGTTTCGTGTTCGACCGAAGGGCAGACCTCAGCTGTTACGAGCAAGTGGTTCGGAAATGTGCAACGGTCCTGATGAACTGCGAGGTGAACGAACTGCTTTGCGACGGGACATTCAACAACTGACCTTCGTCTCTTCTTCGTTTCGCGCTAGGAAGAGTCCCGCTTTCTCTCTAACCCTCAGTCTTCAGTACGGATGTACTCGATTCTCGAACAGCTTTACGAGGACTTGAACTCCTTCTCCGAAACATCCATCCGCATCGATTCGTTCAACTCCATCGAGCTCAAAATCTTTCCGTTCTATCCCAATCCGCCCAAGGTAGACGACTGGCA
>WSUD01000178.1:0-27505 GCA_019633495.1 Tulasnella sp. 427 | reverse complement strand
TGTACATTGTACGAGTCGATTTTATAGTGTGCCTGAAAAGCGTTCCCCCCAAAAACCCACTACCAAGGTAGCGGGAAAAAAAAATTACGCTACGCTACACTACTGCTCGCGAGGAATGAAAGGATTGCGTCCCCATGCAGGGGCGTCAATAGCCACAGCACCAAGTTTCTGCTCCATCTCCTTGGTTCCCGCCGGGAAAGGCAACGCTTGAACGGGTCCAGGTAGCAAATCTGGGCCAGATAGACCTTTCTTCGCCTTGGACTCCGCCGTCGATGTCAACTTCTTCTTCGCGTCCGAGATCAACACGTCCGCGTCGTCGGCACCAGGAACAGCGCCCTTCACGTAGATGAGGTTCAGTCCGGTGTCAACTCGCATCACGAGGAGATTTTGAATGGTTGTGCGCTCTCCTCCAAGCCGACCAGCCATCTTTTTGCCTTTGAAAACGCGTCCTGGATCCTAATATCCAACGTAGTGAGCTTCATGTTCTGCGCCAAAACATCACGACCTCGAACCTGATGTTGACCGGTTGAACCAGCAGAACGATGCGAGATGGAAACACCATGTGATGCGCGAAGACCTTTGAAGTTCCATCGCTTCATGGTTCCCGCGAAACCCTTTCCGAGTCTGTTGGAAGTCGTAAGTTACATTGGAATGCAATCGCGAAGGACTTGATAGACGAACGATTTCGCGACGACGTCGACGAATTGCCCAGGGACGAAGTGCATTGCCGACAATTCCGTTCCTGTCATGAAAGAATAGCTGAGTATGCTTACCCAAAATCAACTACGACAGCACATACCGACGGGCACCAATGCATCTTGGGTGACAGGGAACTCCTTAACGATTCGCTTCGGCGCTACACCAGCCTTCGCGAAATGACCCAGCATCTGCTTAGTTACGTTCTTCTCTCGCTTGTTTGACGCAGCTAATTGGACGGCGTAGTAGCTTGATTTAGGAGCAGGGCGAGGCGTTTCGATATTTGCAGTTACTTGGCAATCTTCGATCTGCAATTCAATGATTGTGTTAGCCAGGGTATTGACGAGCCTTGGGATAGGCGCGTACCTGCAGAACAGTCACAGGTACTTTAGCACCATTCGGGTCGAAAATTGAGGTCATTCCTCGTTTTCTGGCGATAAGACCGGTTCTTTTTGATTGAGGCGTCCATGCAGCGCTTCCAGATGCACTCGATGCACTGGCGGTAGTCGAGGCGAAAGCTTTTGAAACGGCCAAGTGTCCACGACGGGCTTGTCGTATCAAGCTTGCAACTCCGGCATATTCACTCGCTAGACCGAGCATGGCGAGCTTGAGTTTTGATCGAAAAGAGAGGAGATCGGCGGCTAGTCCAAAATGTGAGACTGTGTTTGCTCGGGTCGCGTAGACAAACGCCTGTGTTTCGGTGTCCCGTGCCTTGCAGGTGCCTCCGACTCTTTCCTTCAATCCTCTTGACCCCTTCCCCCTATGGAACCGACTTCACCACCTCAAGAGAACTCGGGACCTATGAGACTCGATCTGAAGGCGGTAGATACCGCTTTACAGAAGAGAACCATCGAGTTCCCTGCCGGAGTCACCCCTGGTGGCTCTATCAACACCATAACCGTCGTTCCGGCTGAGCAACATTCGATTTCTCAGCCGATAATAGTCGAATCTCCGGATCAAGAAACTCCGCATTATGCTTCCCTCGATGCTGCGGCCAACGCTCTTCATTCTGGTTCTCGGCCAAGCGCCAAATCAAGTCTGGAAGTCCCGGATGCCAGCGCCGGGCCATTTTATGGAGCAAAAAGCCCCGCGTAAGTTGTGATAGGTCTTTAGCTCTAGATTTTGCTGACATATCATTCCGTTAGTCTGAAACAGTTTGACGAGTCGCGAGCTGCTACCCGAATTCACTCAGCGTCAAGTACCCCCCCTCGCTCGGTCGCCGGAATCGGGAGCAAGAGTGAGTGCGACACACTTGCACGCTCCGAAGGAACTTTCGATTGACCTGCTCTTCAAGTTGGAAAGCCGGACTACTCCGAAGCAAAGATCGTTTTGGCTTTGGTGCGGGCTAATCGAGACGTCTCCCTTCGGCCGAATACGCTGACCGAAAAGCTGCGCAGGTCGGCCTACCAGCTCGTGGAAAGTCTTACCTCAGTAACAAGTTGATGCGATACTTGACGGTGTGTCGTCCCTGGCAAAGTCTACCTCCCAACAAATTGCTTATGACTCCAAGGACCCCAGTGGTTGGAATACAAGGTCAAGGTCTTCAACGTCGGTCAGCTGCGCCGTAAGAAGGCCCTTGAGCGCGAGCAGAAGTATAATTTCTTCGAGAAATTATGCCCCTGAGGAGCGAACTAATGTTAGCGGAAATGGTGCAGGCAAGGTGTTAAAGAAGACCATAATGCCAATTATTTCGATCATAACAATGCCAACGCGATGAAAGCGCGCGAAAGCTTTGCAGAAGAGTCTCTTGAATCTCTAATCTCATGGCTGAAAGCAGGAGGGAACGTGGGGATTCATGGTGATGATGCATATTAGATTATAGGGTTGGCGATTGACCTAACGATCTTATTTCCGCCTCTTTACAGATGCCACGAATTCGAATCGTGCCCGACGAGCCAAGATTGCAGCAAGAGTTTCCCGAGAGCCAAACTTGAAGCTCGTCTTCCTGGAATCGTTGTGCGAGGATCCTGTCGTAATTGCAGCCAATGTCGCTCTCAAGGCTTCTGCGGGTGATCCCGACTACAAGGGAATGTCACACGAGGAGGCCGTGAAGGACTTTACGAAGCGGATTAGGCAATATGAATCGGTATACGAGACGGTGGAACCTTTCGAATGGGAAGGGATGCCAGAAGAGATGGATCCGAATGTAACCCCGCAAGCACTCGAAGAGAAACGGGTCAAGCTCATCGATGAGGCTGCTAAGAATCCTGGACCGAATAGCCCCAAATTACCTCTAGTGACGAAACAGATGGCTCGGAACGTTAGTTACCTCAAGGTCATCAACGTTGGAAAGCAGGTACGTGTCCGGCGGTACTAGATAAGGGGACGAATCTAACACCTACCTTTCGTTTTATGTTAGCTGGACATCATTCGAATCAACGGTTACCTTCAAAGTAGAATCGCATATTACTTGATGAACTTGCACTTGAAGCCACGAAGTATATTCATGTCCCGGGTAAGAAACCGCGGTCCCCATTATGAAAAGGTTCTAATCACCTTGTGTCGACACATAGCATGGGGAGAGCCAGTACAATGTTGATGGTCGAATCGGTGGAGATGCACCCTTGTCACGTCGTGGAGAAGCTTATGCTCAAGCTCTTCCATCCCTGATCTTGGACAACATTGGCGACAAACCCCTCAAGGTCAACCCAATTCCAGCCAGACTTGTGAATGATTTCACTGACATATTCTACGTTTGATTTAGGTGTGGACCTCTACACTGCAACGGACGATCCAGACCGCCCGCCACCTTCCCTACCCCAAACTAACCTGGAAGTCCCTTGACGAACTTGACGCTGGTGTATGTGACGGCATGACATACGAGGAGATAGAAGAACACTACCCAGAGGACTTCGCTAATCGTGACGAAGACAAGTTCAACTACCGTTACCGCGGCGGAGAGAGCTATCGCGATGTGGTCGTTAGGTTGGAACCTGTCATCATGGAGCTTGAAAGACAGGAGAACGTGTTGGTCATCGGTCATCAAGCTATCGTACGCTGTCTGTGAGTTAATGCCCGCATACTTGGATCTCTTTCCCTCCGCTAATTGACCGGGATGCTCTAGCTACGCCTATTTCCACAACATCTCGCAAGAGGACTTGCCGTACATTAACATCCCCTTACATACTGTAATCAAGCTAACGCCTAAGGCGTATGGTTGCGACGAAGAGCGGTAAGCATAGATGGAGGACAAGGTATTATTACCACTCAATTCGAGTCCGTCCCTTTCAGCTACAAGGTACCAATCGAGGCGGTCAGCACACACCGTCCGAAACCAAAGACCGAGACAGACGCTCGTGGTGACCCTACATCCATCGACAAGAAACGGTCAACCTCGGCTCGTAATTATTACGGCGATGACCAGCCAGCTTAAGGGATTAAGTGAGGAGCAAGGGATTGCAAGGTTCAGTTATTGGTATTGAATACTTAGACACTTGGTACCCATACATGGAGGAGAAATACATGGTAGCTTGGAATCGTTCAACGGATAGTACATCATCCCGATAGGAACTTATGGTTATATCGCACGTTGCTTGAGCCGTGCGGAAACGGTCCGAAGGGAAGCATAGACCTTGCCCGGTGGGCTGCCAAGGATGAGGTTTACGATGGCATCCTTAGCAAGCTTAATATTTTGGAAAGAACCCATAATGTGGATCTTGCTGAAGTGTCCAGTGAGTAATTGGCTGTTTGAAAACGCGCCTCGATTCTTGACTCACGTATCAGCAAGTATAATCCGAGTCCGAGTGGCGTTCTCAATCGTAAACCGGGTTTTGCCCTGGTGACCAGCAATACGACCTGGCGTTGTCGTCAGCCGAAGTAACTACAAGCGCTGCGATAAGAGGTGTACCTATTGCTCGAGCAAGGTGGTCGCCATGAAGTGCCTTAACGTCCTTGATCTCGAAGCTGTCAAGGTACAGATCGTCCATTCGGAGGAGAGCGATGGCGTCCTGTTGGTTCATTAATCAGTAGGCATAGGAGGGAGTGTACTGCTCTATCACATACAGGAATCTTGAAACCGAGGGCGAATGCCTTAACATAGTCGGCACCTTTTTGAATGGCGCCGACTTCCTTGGTGAACTTCGATGTCTATCGGGGAAATCCTTCATTTGCATTTGATACAGGACTCAGTGAAGCGGACCAACTTACACGCATCTCCACACACTTTCTAAATGGATTCATTCTCACTTGTAAACCTAGCATCTCCGTGAGCGGGGTAAAGATATTGACCCATTCCTTCCGAAGAGGCGACATTCGGTGTGGTGGTATTGGTATGCTTCGCATTTCGGTCTTCCGCTTGGAGGAAGAGCTATCCGTTTCTTCTAATGGCGCGAACATTGCTGGAGGTTTATCGGCATCGATTGCGTCGGATTCGAGAATGGTGGTAGGAGCTACGTCGATCATCAACTCGTCGTCTCCATCGTCGTCCTCCGATTGGGAGTCGTCTTCGTCTTCGTTATCTTCCTCCCCATCGTCTCTGCTTCTCATCAACAGGTCCCTACTCAATCCATCCTCGTTTTTGGATCGGGGTACATTGAGGAGCTTCGCTCGACGTGACTTCGCGTCGGCAGCACTCCCAAGTTTCGCCCTCGTCGTTTCAGTGGAAGCTCCGTCGTGCTTACGCGTGATAACTACCATCTTTTTCAAAGTACGAGGCCCGGGGCGATATTGATGAGGAGGTCGATCGTGGTCTTGAATTAGACTGAGAGGATAAAAATTCAGGGGGTGTGACCGTGACAGTCACGACGGCTCCTAATTGGAGATTTTACTCTGGACGACCAGATCCCTCTGCTCTCGACCAGACTTTACTCTCGTCCACAAGATCATGGCCACTGTACTTAAGGCTCAACAAAAGAACGCTGATAGAGCCGCTCTTCAGGATAAAAAGGGGAAGAAGAGGGCGCTTGAGCTGGACGACGAGGACAGCGACGATGCAATGGAGGACGTTCAACCGAAGAAGCATGCACGCCCAAGCGGGAACGAGGACAACCAGGTCATCAAGAGAAACAAGCAAAGGGTACTCATGCTGTCATCAAGAGGCGTAACTAGCCGTATGCGGCATCTCATGAAGGATCTGGAGAGTCTCTTACCCCATACGAAGAAGGGTGCGTTCTAAAGTGGCCCGGTTCTTGCTTCATCGCTAAGTATGTCCCGTATTAGATGCGAAACTTGATGTCAAGTCTCAGCTCTATCTTCTACCGGAGCTTGCCGACCTCAACAATTGCAACAACTGCTTGTTCTTTGAAGCACGGAGGCATGAAGACCTCTACCTCTGGGCGGTCAAGACACCCAACGGGCCCAGCATCAGAATGCATGTACAAAATATACACACTATGGACGAGCTCAAGATGACTGGGAACTGTCTGAAGGGTAGCCGAGGTCTTCTGAGCTTCGATGCAGCCTTCGACCAAGACGAGCATTGGAAGCTAGTGAAAGAGCTATTTACCCACGTGAGCACGATTTAACTCTTTTACGATGATGTTAAGACTCAATTCATGATTTTTTACTAAATAATAGATTTTCGGTGTGCCCCCAGCGGCAAGGCGTTCGAAGCCTTTCATCGACCACATTCTTAGTTTCTCCATTCTCGATGGCAAAATCTGGTTCCGTAACTTTCAAGTCAGTGTACTACTTGCAGTAGATTATATTTCAAGCGGCTAACGTCCTTCTCCCCCTCCGGTAGATCATGGAGAAGGATCCTCTACAACCGGAAGGACCCCCAACAATGTCTCTGATCGAAATAGGCCCTCGTTTCGTTCTTACACCCATCAAAATATTTGAAGGAGCGTTTAACGGCGCTGTCGTTTATCGAAATGAAGGTCAGTAATTATCATATTTGCTTTGTTTGAAGGAAATCTCGACACTCAGTTGTTTTCTATCTCCTCTTATATAGAATTTATTGCTCCAGCAAAGATTCGCCGGGCTGGTCCGCACACCAAGTTGGATAGATATCGGAAGAAACTGTTTGCAGCTAAGGATCGGGACGAGAGGAGGGCTGCTCGCGCCTTGCCAGAGGATGAGTTTTCCGTGCCGAAGGTTTTCGGATAGAGTATTCAAGAGAAACGATGTACGATATGCGAGAACACCCCGTTTCAAAACTTATCCAAAAAGCTGCGAGAGGGTGTATCAAACTCCAAAGACCCTGTGTTCTCCGTAATTAGTCGGGCGGGCCTCGTTCTCGTCACTTCCATCCAGTCGCTGACAACCATCAACCAATACAGAAAACAAACTCTACGAGGACTCCATGAAGCTAAATGATTCGATGAGCTTCACAAACGCTGTTGAAACGCTCATACGCCTCGACGTTGAACAAAAGTAGCAAACAATGAGGTTATTGAGAGTGATTTGCTCGGCGTCCTTGGCAAACCCGTGCCTGGTGCCTAAGTGTCCCCATTTTTGAATGCTTTGCAAACGTCCCGGGCTGCCCTCCCTCCAAAAACGAGGGACTCAGTGTAATGGCATTAGGAAGTCATCAAATATCGTACAGAGCGTCACCCGCTGGCATATTCTGCACTGGACCTGAGCGCTCTATTCTATCTCAAGCGGCGTTAGAGGTTCCGATTTACCTGCCTACGAAGAGGTGTCAGGGACCGAGTTCAGGGATGTGAGACTGTGATCATCACGTTTACATCCCTGAAACTGGTTCGGAGTACATATAGCTCTGCCCCTACTTCGACGTGGCTTCCCTTTTGCTTCTCGCCCTTCCGCCGCCTTCCTCTCTGTCTCTCGTTCCAACTCCATCGCATTCCTTTTACCATACCATTCGTTCAACACTACGATGCGTTCATTTCAACTGCCCTGCTTACTCTATTGGCTGCGAATTTTGTGGCCGCCAATCGCAAGTCCTTCCATGCCCCTGACACCAAGCGAATTCATCGAGTTGGCTCTCGCTCTGAGAACTCAGCAAAGCCGATTGTCGGCCGTATGACGAACGCCAAACGTTTCGCGATGGGTCTCCCTCCCTTGAAACCAAAGTCCCTCCGTCGCGGTATGTGTACAACACCCATTTCGATTCCAATTCGAGGCTTAGGTCTGCCTTATCCACCAGGCACTCGAGCAGCGTCTGCGCGGCGTTCTTCAACCTCCATGACACCTTCTATCTCGTGAGTATCCATACCATGTCGTTATACGCTGCACTAGGATGCGTCTGAATGGAGTTCGCTACTATGCTCTAGGGACGACCGCACCCACTGCAATATTTTGGTCCAGAATGCTGAGGACCCTAGCGTCACGTATGGCTTCCTCAAGCCAGTCTTCAATGGCTCTGGCGGGTACGGGCCGCTTCAGGCAACTCAAGCAGGCGCTCTCGAAGTCACGTTCTACGTGCCGTCCTTCGTCCTTTCAGCTGGACAACTGGACTTGCATGCCGAGAACGGGCCATCTCAGACGTATCCTTACTTCGGTGCAAGTGAGTGTCCCTTGCCCCGAGGCT
Organism: Tulasnella sp. 427; assembly: GCA_019633495.1. Taxonomy (NCBI): domain Eukaryota; kingdom Fungi; phylum Basidiomycota; class Agaricomycetes; order Cantharellales; family Tulasnellaceae; genus Tulasnella; species Tulasnella sp. 427. The sequence goes on along the minus strand of WSUD01000178.1, from coordinate 19,380 downwards.
ATGGATGATGATTCGCTGCTGAGTCTTTGCAGCCATTGCATCAATCTCGTCTAGCGATGACTTCGGTTCTGGAAGCTCCAAGTGAGCGCACAAAACAGTTTCTACAGCTTTACCCCACTCCTCTCACCTCGAATAATTCTTCCAGCTACGCGTACGCTTCGGCAGCCAGGCACACCACGCCGGGAGTACCCGCAGACTCCGAAAGTGCTATCTGGCAATATAATGCTCTGACGCAGGAAAATCAGCGCTCAGTGGATAAACAGTGATGGAACTGGCTCGACTACATATATAGTCTATGCGGACAATGGAAGTGGTCCGTCTTTTCTGTTCTCTTTCCCCGAATTCTTAAACCTGATGCTACATGCCCTTGTCGCCACTCATTCATAGACGCGATTCTTTTGACTGGGGATCCGTGGCAACTCAACGGCGACTTTGGAACGAGCTTCCCAATAGTCGTAAGTCCTCTACAGTCCGATCTCAGAATGTCCTCGTTGATTGACTTTTTACTCTTCAGACCTTGACCTGCGTTACGCCACTTACCGCCTCGGAGGATGCTTAAGGTTGTCTTCCCTTAAGCTGGTCCTCGACGGTTCCTTGCAAACCCGGCCCGCATCGACTATCGTTGCCTTTCCTTTCGTTTTGCTGGTACCTAGCCTTGTGTGTTTTCCGTCTAGCGTCGCGTACGCTCGCCGATGGAATTCGAAGTTCACTATGGCATGATCCAGATCCTCTGAGATTAGTTCGAATTTTGACGTCCCCGGACTTTTTTGATATGCATAGAGGATAGAGCGAAAGTGGTGAAATACGTAGATGTGACAACGGGAAATTTGAAGTATGCAACATCTCTAATGAGCTGGTCTACTTATGAATTCTGTGGCGACCGGGCGTTAAGATGTACTTGAGTACAATGAGCTAAAGTAGAATCACCTACATCGCTATCAGAAGGATGATAGAACCCGAGGCTTTCTAGTGCCGCGCAAAGTTCCAAGGATGTAATGCGAGAGACACTGGGTGCGATATCCGATAATCCGAGCTTTGGGCACCATAAAACGGATAGCCTATCTCCCGGCTGAACATGCATATAGACTGCCTCACTTATGAAATGGTCGAAAAAGTAATGTCGAAAAGTAATCCTGTGATAAGTTGGGAAAAATAGGGCCCACGGCTCGGGGCTGCAAGAGGCTGCAAGCTTGCTTTGTCAGCTAGTGTTCTGGAGTTCGACGAGTTGTTTGTCCCACTCCGATCGTGACTTTCAAGCTCAACTTCCAGGACGTTTTGACCTTGGCCACGCAGACACTTGATGGGAGATGCACAGCTAGACGAAGTACGGGTTAAGACTATGATCTAGCAGGGTTGGACTGATCTTCGGGTTGTTAGGATTGTTTTATCATCCCATTCCAGCCAGGTAAAGTCCCCCCCGCGGACTTCACTGGTCTCGAAGTTGCTGAAGAAAGTACTATAACAGATAAAGACCCAAAATCCCGTGCCGACGCTATTGTTTGCTCTCATGCTGCATGCGATGCCGTGCAAGGCCCTTCAGACCGACGAAAAGCATTCGACGCCACATGGAACAAAATCCAACTTCACATCCATGCAAGTTCACCCCTTGTCACATTGGATCTATTGTATCACTTATAGATACATAGTATAGGATATAATACGCAAGTTCAGTACCAACCTTTCCACCAACCTAGCCGAGTTCATCGTCCAAGCTTACGACTACACCGAATTCGGCGCGCCACCTCACCCGCTCCTACCCACAGCTGCGGTCGTTGGCGGGTCCTCGAGCAGTAGGAGCGTCATCCTCGAAGAGGCCTTTGAACTGCACCGCCGAAATGACCGAGGGCTTTACATCTCGGAGCTGCACGCGAGGGACTGCGGGAATCTGACGAGCGCGATGCGCTGTCTGATTCTGGGTTTCGTCGGGCAGGTTGCCGCGGACGATGATGAAGACGAGGCTGTTGCGTCAGGGAGAAGTGGTGGCCCCGCCATGGCGAACTATGATATCAGTCTATTGGAAGCCTGGTATCGCCAGTTCTCCAAACGTCGAGGTACGCGGAGGTCGAGTGAACACGAGCTATCTCGCTGAACGATATCCCCTTTCCCTGCATACAGATCCTCCCAAGCTGGTTGCGGTGATTTCGGACTTTGAAGCGTTTGATGGGACCGTGTTGGAAGATCTCTTGTACATTTGCAGGTGAGTCGTATCGAAATCTTGCATTGCCGTGGCCGCGGCAGCTTAGGGCCAATGGGACCGTTTCTCGTAGCCGGCACGCAACCACGTTGCCCCTCGTCTTCATCTTCGGCATCTCAACATCATCCAGCTGCATCCATCAATCGCTTTCCAGGAAGACCGTATCGTGTCTAGAGCTGAGCTCGTTCGCGGCTGCAGGCGGACAGGAGCTGTTTCAGAGCGTGATGGAAGCTGTACGTTCTCTCTACCCGGCTCGCTTCGGAGTGGAAGGAAGCTGACGACTCACCTGATCAGGTGTTTCTCAGCTCGGAGTTTGATCCTGGTGTGATCTTTAATCCCGAAGCATTAGAAACTCTGTCGCGAGCGTACGAAACCTCCGGGTCGTTCGACTTCGTTCAGAGTGTAGTTCAGGTTCGTGGAACAGCTCCGTCTCAGCGCAGAGCTTGGCTATCTAACTTCTCTCTTCCGTGCTGAGTAGCTCCTGCTCCTCCGACACTTCTCCGAGCCGCTCTCCATACTGATCACCGCCTCGCCTGTCCCTTCCTCCCTGACGCCCGGGTTCCGGACGCACCTCCGCTCGAAGCTCGTCAGCGGGACGGAGCAATTTCTCGCGCTCGACCTCCCAACCGAAGACAAAACTGCCGTCATTCAAGATGTACTCGCTGCCAAGGATGACGCGGGCTTGATGCGCGCAGTGGATTCGCTGAGGGGCACGTTCGCGAGGAGGATGGGGGTGATCAGGCGTGTGGTGCTACCCTTGTTGAAGCTGGTGCACGATCTTGTGGGAGGGACGAGAGGAGGAAGAAAAGCTGGTCTGATGGACGTTTGGAAGAACAAGAGGGATGCGGAGCGGTGGTTAGAAGCGGTAGGAGGGAAGATTAGGTGTGTGAATGACGGGCAGTCCATGCATTCGAGGCTTAGGAGCTGAATATAGCGGGGTTAAGGCGGAAGTCGGCGGAAGAGATACTCGACTTACTGGATGGGCTTTTGGAATACGTCTGCAGTCGGGAAGAGGAAGGAGAGGAGGGTTTGGGGACGTTCAGAGCCGAGTTAGAAGTTGTCGCTCAGGAGGTCCAGAGCGAGGTCAACAGGGACGAACTGGAAGAAAGAACGTCTCCCTCGAAGGCCCAGCAATTGCTGATGGGTAGGAATATCCTGTCGGGGAACCGGAAGAATGAGTCTGCTGAGGAACTCATCAAGGTTTTGGCAGCCTTCGTCCGGTGGGTTGCTTGACTACAAGTTCCTAAACCTGATGATGAACTTGGGATGTACGGAAGTAGGGGTCGCCTTTATCCATTGACAAGCCTTCCTTTGTCTGAAGTCTGGTATGTCAACGCAGATGGGGCGGACTCAATCAAAGAGGTGAGACCACATTCGTTGTACATTTGATTTTCCTATTGCTCATTCTTTCGTCTCATAAGCTCCTTGAGCCAAGCATCCGATCGACTATCATCTCGGCCCTCTTGACGCCCCACGCGTATTTGCAATGCGCGTGCTGCAAGCCGACTACAGCAGCCGCCAACGTCGAATCTCAAGGGCCCGCATCCATGGTGTCGTTCCCGGACATCTCGATCGCGTTCTCCCGTTACCTGAATAGCGGCAAGTCCGTTAACGTGTACGACTGGTACGAAACCTTCTCTGTCGGATTGGAAGGTGAGGGGGATCTGGTAGGGAGTCAGCTCAACGGGAAAGGAAGCAAATCCCGAAAGAAGAACAAAGAGGACGAAGAGGAGGAGGAGCAGAAGAAGGTCCAAGCGCGGTTCTTGCGGTGCTTCCACGAGTTTGATCATCTGGGGTTGTTGAAGCATTCGGGAAGGAAGGTGGATCATGTGATGAGGACCGTGTATGAGATACCGGATTGAAGGGTGGTGGGCGATTAGATGGAGCGTTGGGTGTATAGCCCTGATTTCCAAATTTGCATTGAGAAGCTGTATGGTGGGACTTGTTTCCTTGTAATTTCATCACATCATTACCCAACGTTGAACTCGGAGAACGATGCCTCTGCAACATAAACTGAAGGGCTCGGATATTTACACATGTGTGGCCACGAGGCAATGCAGTCACTCATTCTCTGCCTCAGCAAACGAATTCAGCACTTGGTTCCCTGCAGATCAGTCGGGCCATGCAAGTTGCTCGTAGCATCGGCGGGACGCACACCGAAGTCCTGATCCAATCGTACGGCGACCGGATCCTCGTACTCGTGACTCAACTAGGCAAAGTAGGATGCCTCGTAAGTAACCGCAGCTAGAGCCCTTCGTCATCCCTTAACCTCACTCACACAACACCTTGGTCCAAGATTCAAGCCTCCATACCTGCAGCGACTCCCCTTCCACCTCCACTGGCACCTCCAGCGCTCGCTCCGATCCCACCTGGGATCACGCTCGTCCCGCTCTTCGGCCAACCTCCCTCGGGGATGCAAACCGTGTACAACTTGTACGCGTCTCAAATCGCGGCGATCTTGTGGGCCTATGAAGGTGGGGACGGCTCGACTCGACGGCCGGTTGTGGTCGGGTTAGCGCTGAAAAAGACCGGATCTGGATCCGAGTCGGTGGTGGTCGATGGTCCTGGAGATGAAGAGACGGGAGGTGCTGGGGAGGCTTCTGATGAGGAAAGAGAGCTGTTTCGGGGAGTCATGGAGATGATTAAGGAGGTTCTTGGGTGAACGGGTTGACATTCGTTCCATAGACCTCGCTAGTTAGCGATACGTACTCTTGGATCCCGTATGATAAGTATGGTGAAATTTGGAAACACGGTGAATCAACACTTAAGCTCAATTGATATGCTCGAACAGCCCCACCACTTTTCTCGAAGCGAACGCGGCTCGAATTACGGGAGTAGTCCAAGTCTGCAAGCAAACGCAACTATGAAACATAAAGTAGGTATATACAATTAACTCGTATGCCACATACTTTAAAAAAGGTGGTTTCGAGAATGCCAAAATGTACAGAGCTGAAAGAACAGACCGACCACCGAAAACACGAATCCATGTGCAACGACACGTCGGAGGACCGCCTAAGCGTCCCCCGCCAAGAGACTCGGCTGGAACTTCCTCCCCATAAGCCTCTTGAGCTCATCCGTATGCTCCCTCTCCAGTTTATCGCACTGCCCGACCCAGAGCTCCTGCAACTCCGCAGCCTTCCTCTCCCTCGCACCACCATGCGTCCGGGCTTTGACGAACCGCACGAGCGCCTCCCCGCTGAACGTACAGTTCTCGAAAACGAGCTTGCTCAGCTTAGGGCAGAGCACCCGCGGTGGGTTCTTCCCCGCCCCCGAACCCGCCTGAGGAGAAGCCTGCGCCTGCGCCTCGTTCTTCGGGTTCGGGTTCGCGACCTCGCACAGGGAATCCAAAACGTGGTCGGGGAACAGCGTGTGGTGGCACCTAAACGACTGCAAATGCGGTAAGGCGCCGAAGCACCACCAGTGCTCGTCCTCGGCGCTGGCGACGTTGGGCGGGGTGATTTCGTTGATGCGTAAGCGGGTGATGGGCGGGACGCCCGAGCGGGTGATCATCCCGCGTAACGACGTGGCGATCGAGCCGTCCCACCGCGCGGCGAGCTCGTTCCCCAGCTTGAGCTTCTCGAGGCTCGGAACGACGAGGTGGTCCATGATGAACGGGAGGTCCATGCTCTGGAGCGAGAGGATCCGGAGCATGGGGAGCTTGATCGGCGCGGGGCGGGGTACGAGCACGGTCTCGTCTCGCTGGCTCTTGTTCCCTGCCAACACGAAGACGTGGAGCTCCGGCGAGGCGGCGAGGATGTCGAGCACCTTGTCCACGGGGGTGGTGTACGAGTACACGTGCGGCTCGTCGATCTGGATGCTCTTGAGCTTCCCGCCGTAGAACAGCGGTAAATCGTACGAGGGCACGCCGTTTTCCAGGCAGAAGGTGGTCACGTTGGGAGCGTCCCCGAAGAGCGCGTCCATCGACCGGAAGTCGGCCATGTCGGATTCGGCGTCGTACGCGTGGTTGGGGTGTAAGTTGAGAGCGACGTGCCGTGCGATGGGTTTGGAGTGGGAGCTGGTGAGGGATAAGGAGGGCGCTGGGGAGGACCAGACTGAGGAGCTGGCGGAGTCGGAGGAGACGTCGGGAGAGTCGAGGTCGGACGGGGCGGGGATACAGCCTTGGAGGAAAGCGTGCGCGACACGACCTCCCATGCGATATACCCTACACAATTGCGAGATGGTTAGTTAAGGATCAGTTTGCCAGATAGGGGTACTTACCGGAAGATTCGGATGTGGTTCCAATGTTGCTTCAACAGCCCCACAAACGGTTCAATTTTGTTCGCTGGCGGGTCATACTTCCACTGCGGAGGTGGGTCCGATATGATCACATGGAGTGGACAGGCTCGGGCTTGCTCGAAGAAGAGTGCTGCTAGTGCCGCTGGGTCGCGCCGCGTGAGGCGGATGTGTATGGTTGACCAGGCTCTCGGAGTGGATTGTATCATCCTCCGCCACGCCCGACAAACATGCGACATCCTAAATCGCGATTCAAGATATTAAGCGGGTCGATAACGTCGATCTATTACGGCGCGAATACAACTCACGTCAAAGCCGAAAGCTCGTTGTCCGCCGCAACAAACTCGAAAACCTCTCCCATGACTTCCGGCGGCAACATCCCCACCGCCGCCAAAGAGTACTTCTTCTGCCAAATGTCCCTCGAAACCGCGTCGTATTCCCTCTGAAGGACGTCCAGCTGGGCTTTGAGCTCCGCTGCTTTTTCTTCGTCGATTTGGAGTTGCGCGATCAACGCGGTTCGTTCTTCTTTCCGTGCGGTCGTGAGTAATGCGCCGAATGCGCTGGTTGAAGGAGATGATGAGATTGAAGTTTTGGTGTGATTATTAGTGCGTGATGATGGTGAGGCCATGACTTGTGGGTGTCGCTGGTGGACTCGTTTTGAAGATGATGGGATGATGAGGGGATTGATTGCGGGGGTTCGACGAGGAGGGGTTTTAGGTAAAGAGGAAGTCGTTTCGCGTCGCTTGGACATCGTTTGAGGCTGAGCACAAAGAGACTGCCGATGGTGTATGAGGGTTGGTCGGAAAGGGAAAGGTTGCGTTGCGGTTGTCGGAAGTGTTGGGATCAACAAAGGCGTGGTGAAGCACGAACAACAAACGCCCCCTTGCTTATTCAGCATTCCCTTACCCGACACTCACGTGCTTCGGTTTCCGCAATTTCCCTTCCACCACCCCAAAGTCGACCTAAATCGTCAGGTTTTCGCGATCATGGCAAGTGCACTACAAAGTCTACGAACAATTACAAGAACAGCTACACGGAACGGCTTCGGGGCTCGCACCCTATCCTCCTCTGCACCGGTCTACCGAAACTTGCCGGATTTCAATCGCCCCGGTCCACCTCCTCTTCCAGCGGAAGACCAAAAAGAGTTCGAAGAGCTCGTCAGAAAAGCCCAAGCTCCTCTCGCTGGGACGTCCGCACAAGGTGCGGGTCAGGTGTCGGGTCAAGGAGTTTCGGCAGACGGTGAGTCCTTTCTTCTGGGTGCACTTTTTCATCTTCCATGTGTCAAGTGACTGAACTAAGCGCACCTTCCGCTGTAAAACAGGAGACCTCGTCCACCCAGACGCTCGGCCTAAACCTTCACCTGATTTTGTGGGTGACGTAAACCCCGAAACAGGTGAACGAGGTGGGCCCAAGAAAAATCCTCTCAACTGGGGACCCGATGGAGAGTGGACGTATGGCGGACGCGCGGTTGACTTTTAATGTTCTGTATTATACGCTATAGCTGGGAAGTAATGCTACATATAATGCGGATCTAAGGGCGATGGAAAGGTGGTCAGTCCTCGTGCTCTGCATGAAACCCAGAGGAAGCGGAGGAAAGAAGAAAAGTTCAGACTGTTGAGCTTTAAAGCATTAAGCATGGGCTCAGGGCCTCATATACTCTAGTTTGTAATTTGGACATCATGCGAAGGCGGAGGACGATGGCCCGTGGAGGAATATGCAAGCTGAATATCGACTCACCAATCAGGCATAATGCCTACAAGCCTTAACTCGCACTCCAATGGCGCTTGACGAGAGCTACATGCGCCGTCTACACACGGCTGCAAGCCACTACCTGGGTGATGTCGTCGTAAAATTTGCGATGGGACTGGCTGAAGGCTTTATGAGATGAGAATCTCGGCGTCTTAGGTAAGCGTGTTCTCCGGTCGGGATAGGCTTGCAGCCACAGGAGGCTTTCCCTTCGGCGGTCTACCGCACACGAGCGAAGGGAACCTGACTACATACTTATACTTCCCCTCTCTCACAAACCACGCAGTGCGCTCGACTCTCCTGATTTACCCTCCTTTGAAGTACCCCCCTCAACGCACCCTCCAGCAGAGGGTTCCCCGACTGTGCTGCTTTCATGATCTGGTTCGCACCCGAGACGAACACTTTGAGCGTCGTACTCGGGTATACGTCGATCACTTGTTGGCTCGGAGCTCAATTCCCGTGAGTGTTCGCCGTATATTCATTCTTTGGGCTCATCTGCGTAGGGGGGAGCGCTGTGGATGTGAAGCCTACCGTGCGTTGCGTTGGGGAGAGATTTCAGTCCAAACCGACGCGATGGGAATGGGCCATGGCCAGCACGCCCAGAGGACGCCGCTGCACGGGGACACTTTTGAACTCTCCATAACCGCGTTTCGGGAGCTAGCGCTACCGCCTCCATTTTGCAAACCTTGTGATCGGCGTCGAGAGGAGGCACCTTTTGAACTGACTCTGTTTCCCGCCCACCCCCAGCCAGATCGTCGAGAACTTCCGCACGAAATCCGTCGATGGCCTCGCCCTCCCCTTCCTCGTCAACTGGCTCTTCGGAGACGCAACCAACCTGATCGGGTGCATCCTCACGGACCAACTCCCGTTCCAGGTGAGCTATAAGACAACAAATTTGTCCGCTTCGTTCACGTCATTTGACACCTTCCGCGCGCTTTCCCTAACTCAGAAATACCTCGCCACATACTTCTGCTTTGTCGACGTCTGCCTCGTCGCGCAGTTCATCCACTACTCCGACCTCTTCAAGCCCTCCCCGAAAGGCAAGGAAGCGACGACCGCGGACCAAGATGAATCCGAGTACGGGACGACCGCTCCTCCCACAGCCGTGCCGTACACGCCTATCGTCCCATCGCGGATTACCTCACCCCAGGTCCGCTATCGCCAGATCCACAACGCGGCCGCCAACATCGCTGCAGCCGCCGTCAACGCCGCTTACGAGTTCGAGGCGACGTACGAACAGCAGCAGCAACCGCAAACACCGGCAGCTGGTCCGTCAGGGAGAGCCGCGAGTGTGGGTGCGCCTCTGAGAAAGGCTTCACGCTCGCCTTCGGATACGAGGAGACACGGAAAGGGACCTAGCACGCAGCAGCCTGCTGCCCAGCCGCTGTACGAAGACGAAGACGGAGACGAAGTGCCCGCGATGTACGAGAGCTTCCATTCCGAAGGAGGCAAAGCTCGGGACTTTGCGTGGAGGAGACCCCCTCTGATGCTCCAAATGTCCTACCAATCCGACGCCCCGTCCGAAGAATCGCAACAGGAGCCGACACCGACGCAGACGCAGATCGCTGAGGGCTCTGCGCCCACGACGTCGAGAGGGCGAAAGCTCACGAGGCAAGCGCCGCCGTACGCGGGTATCCCGCCGATGCCTCTGCCGGGCCAACGGATGCCCCTCCACATCGACCCGAACGCCCCGCCGCTTCCGGTACAGGTGCCGTACCCGGGGATGGAGGGCGACGAGGGGGAGATGATGACGACCGCGCAGCACCGGAGAGCCGCGTCGGTGATGAGCGCTGTCGGGTGGCGTGGAACGGGGAGTCGAGAGCGGAATCAATCCGTGTCGAGGAGGAGCGCGACGATCGTGTTTCTGGGTGTGTGGACGTTGTTTGGGGTGGGAGGGTTGATGGGGAGTGAGAGTTACGGTCCGACGGCTTTGCTGCGAAGAAGTAGGGTGGGCGAAGGAAGTGCAGTTGGAAAGGTGTGGGCAGGATCCGAGGCGGTCGGGTCTTTCATTCCGGGTCACGACCCACCTTCGACGTCGGCGGAAACCGACCTCGCCGACTCTTCGTTTATTTATTCTATCGCATATTCTTCATCAACCTCCACAGCATCATCCCATCATGACGACCCGAACCGACCTCGCGCACCGAAACCCAAGAAACCCATCCGCTCTCGCAAGCTCATCATTGGCCGCATCTCAGCTTGGTTATGTACGACTTTGTATCTCACTTCAAGGTTGCCTCAAATCTGGAAGAATGTGGGTCTTCCCGCTCGCGACTGTTCACTTTGACATTACGTGTAGTCCTGACTTTGCCCGTGGTCCTTATCTTTTGGCGCACAACAGTTCGTTCGTAAATCCGTGGAGGGCCTTTCAATTACTTTATTCATCGCCGCTTTCTTGGGTAACACGTTCTACGTCTCGTCGATCTTGACGAACCCAATCATGAACCACCCGACGGAAGCTCGGGCGGAGTACATTAGGGACACCATGCCGTACGTTCTACTCTCTTAACGAGCCAGACTGAATACAGGGGAGCTGAAGTACGGGACGTATTCTGTTTTCTAGGTACCTCATCGGCTCGGGCGGCACGCTTCTCTTCGACATCACGATCGTTTCTCAGAGCTTCATCTACCGTGGTCGGAAACCCAGAATTGTTCGAGCTGGGAGCATGAGCGGGTTCGGGGGCTCGGTCGTCAACCGGCGGTCGGTGATCAGCAGACGGAGGAGCGCGACTGTCGGCGAGGAGGAGCGGCTTTTGGGTACTTCGGGGATGAGTGATAGCTCGGGGACGATTAGAAGGAGTACGAGTCGGAAGCCGTATGGGACGATATCGTAGACATCTTGGTTGGGAGCGTACGGAGAGGTGAAGGCGGGGTATGTGAGGTATGTAGTCTGCCCCAGCTGATCAGGGTCATTTTGGACTAACACGCCTCATGTACGATCAGGAGACTACTTTAAGATGTCCATTTAGATTTTTCTTCCGCCGTCATTATCTCTTGGTAGTTGCATTATTTGTTCATAGGGGATGATAGGATGGACATTGTGGCGTCGGATGTACTACAGTGTGATCTTGCCTGATTCGGAGTGAATCGTAAGGATGTGTGAACCTTAGAATTCGAACATTACAGCTTGTTTTAGCCGAACTCGGTGAAGCCTGTGGGACGGCTGACTCGCTGATCGACGAACCCCGCAGAGCACGAGCGCCAAAATCCAAGGTCACGTGCCCTTAATTTCAGCCTTCAAATTTTCTACGACCGCCCCTTCACCTCCTCTCACTGTTGTTTCGATGGGCCGAAAACAGCGACTAAAGCAAGGAGACCCCACTCCTCTCGATCAGTTTAAGAAAGAGCAGAAAGGAAGTGCGAAGAAGCGGAAAGTGCAAGATCTAGACGACTCTCGTGAAAGTCAACCTCTCAAGAAGTCCAAGCCTCAGGATGGACGGTCTGGGAAGGCAAAGTCAAAGCCTATAAAAGGGAAAGGAAAGGCTAAAGAAGTTGAGATGGATGAAGATAGTGATGAGCAGTGGGGTGGCATTGGGATGGACCACACCGCGGACCTTGACGCGATTACCAAGTTCGTTCCACTCGCAATTCTACCTTGACGCTGCGATGATTCTGACGTTCAGTTTATTAGATTCGACTTTGAAGAGGACGATCAAGGAGACCCAAATCCGGATGCTGATGCCATCATGGACGATGAATTTGATGACGAGTATGTATGGTTTGCTTCAGCTTCTCTTGGATCCAGGAGCTAACTAGGGCCCCATCCATAGTGACTTCTTAAACCGAGGCCCCGTCCAGCAGCTTGAATTCTCAGACGACTCGGATACCGGTGCCGACGACGCTGACGATTTCCTGAAGAACGCATCCGACTCGGACGGTTCCGACGATGGGGATAGCGACGACTCGGACGGTCCCATCACCGCGAAGAACATGGAACGAAAATCGCGTGCATTGGATCGCAAGGCCGCTCGGGAGGCTGAGATGGACATTGAGGAAGCTCAAGCTGCCGCTGGTCTCCAGGACGAAGAGGAGGAACAGGCTATCGCGTTCTTCGACTTGCCGACGGCCGAAGAGCTGGAGCAGGAAAAGGAAGCTGGCGGCTTACCTCCTGACGAAATCCAGAAACGGATACAAGACAACGCCAAAGTGTTGAAAGACTTTAAAGCGCTGGCTGCTCAAGGCCGGTCTCGGTCGGAGCACGTCGAGCAGCTTCTCCGGGATATGGCGAGCTACTATGGCTACAACGACTTCCTAGTCGAGAAATTGTTTAGTCTGTTCTCTGTAGCAGAGGTACGGCCCTGCTTATGCCCTCGTCTGTTACATGCTTAATTCTGCCGCTACTCGCCAGGCAATCGAATTCTTTGAAGCAAACGAAACCCCTCGTCCAGTCACAATCCGCGCCAACACCCTGCGGACACGACGGAGAGACCTCGCTCAAGCTCTTATCAACCGCGGAGTCACACTGGAACCCATAGGAAAATGGTCCAACGTAGGCTTGCAGGTCTTCGAATCTACCGTCCCGATCGGCGCGACACCCGAATACCTCGCGGGTCACTACATGCTTCAAGCCGCTTCGTCGTTCCTCCCCGTCATCGCCCTCGCACCCGAGCCAGACGAACGCATCTTGGACATGGCCTCCGCTCCCGGTGGGAAAGCGACCTATATCTCCGCTCTCATGCGAAACACGGGCATCGTCTTTGCGAACGATGCGAACAAGGCGAGGACAAAGAGCTTGACCGCCAACGTGCACCGAATGGGGTGCAAGAACGTAGTGGTTTGTAATTACGATGGCAGGGAATTCCCAAAAGTTATGGGAGGCTTCGATCGTGTTCTGCTGGACTCTCCGTGCAGCGGCACGGGTGTCATTTCGAAGGACCCTAGCGTGAAGCTTAGCAAGGTACGACTCTCTTTCTTACTCTCGCATCATATTTCAGACTCTAACCCAATCTAACTATTCGTCAGAGCGAGAAAGACTTCCAAATCCTCGGCGACCTTCAACGTCAGCTCATCCTCTGCGCGATTGACTCGGTAAACCCAGAATCCAAGACGGGAGGATACGTCACGTACAGCACCTGCTCCGTGACTGTTGACGAGAACGAAGCCGTCGTGGATTACGCCCTTCGCAAACGGCCCAACGTCGAACTCGTCGACACCGGGATCGGGTTCGGCGTGGACGGGTTCACCAACTACCGCGAGAAGAAATTCTCCAAGGATATGCACCTCACGAAACGGTTTTACCCTCACGTGCACAATATGGACGGTTTCTTTGTTGCCAAGTTCAAGGTGAGTAAACCTTCGCGGAAGAAGGACGTCCAGAAGAAGAACTCCGCTGCGGATGCCGAAGTCGAGGATGTTGTGGAAGCTGGTCCGCTAACAGGCTTCAATGCTGAAGAGGACAAAGCCATCATCGACAGTACGTCAAATTCACTTTCATCCACGTATCTTGTACCTGACTCCTTGCATTATAGAATGGGAACGTCAACACGTCCTCAAAACCAAGGGTATCAAGATCCGTCCAAAGGCCAACTCGGGCGTCACTGCCCACTGAGGATCGCTTCTTACATCTTAGAGTCGTTGTACTTTTCCTTGCTTCTAGTGTTGAAATTTCAAAGGTCCATCAAATCTTTGGACGACCTCACGCGATGCATCACACACGAAATGAACCCCCGCAAGCAATTGCCTGGGTCATAAATAAGGAAATGTCATTTGAAAAGTGTAAAAACCTCGACCGATCAAGAATGCGACGAGACTGAAGAAAAATCCGACATGAAACGAAAAGAGCATAAAGAAAAATGAAAAGGGGACAAGTTCAAACGACCGTCAACGACGAGGTCTTTTGGGGAAGGGGGTCGGTTTAATGAGAGAAGACAATGTCCGTGGAAAATCAGAAGGAAAAGAAACACAATGATGGGGGAGGGGACGTGTACCAAAACCACAAGCGGGTCCGGCTACATTAGTGGTAGTGTAGAATGATCGTAGCAGCATGATTTGAACAGTGAAACACAAACGATGAGAGAGTAATGAAGGGGGGAAAACACTTATAGTACAGGCGTGGTCGTGTTAGAGTCGTAGATGCTGACGGGCGTTCCAGCCCTCGGAGTCGTCATGCCCTTGCTGGGCGAGTTGTTCGTCGGAGTAGCGGCTCCGGACGGCGGGGAGTAATGATACACGTCGGAGTGGAGGGAGCTGGCATGATGAGAGAAGTAGCCGTCCACATCCGAGTCCGAACGAATCCGACGCGGTCCGGCGGTCGTGTTGGTGTTGTTATCCGTCATCGGCGCAGCACCAGTCAAGTCACCAGTGAAGAAGCAGAACCTAAACGACAAAGAGAACCAGTCAGTATCGCAGTCGAGGCATAGCAGTACCAAGCCGTGCACTCACCGATTAAGGAAGAAATGATAATCCTGCTTATCCATCATCGCCTTGTTGCGTATCATCTCCAAATCCGCGTCGCCCATGTCGTACCCATCGGGCAACGACTCCGAAGGGGAGGACGGCGATTGCGACGGAGACGACGCGGAAGTGATGGACGGAGTAGAAGCGATGCTCTCTTCAACGGGACTGAGCTGCTCCTGCTGCTGCTCTGAGGACAGAGCGATGGAAGCCTGGTACGCGATCGCGGCGGGGATCTGAGGACGCGGAGCGTAGATGACCGGACCCATGGTTTGCGGGAACGAGTTGAATCGCGTAACGGACGGTGGAGAGCGGGTGATGTGCGGTCGAGTTACCGAAACGAGGTCATTCGCAGACGTCGACGGCGTGATGTCCCCATCATCCTCATTGGTCTCGTCCAAGTCCAGAACCTCCAGAACCTCCTTCTCCTGCTCTTTACCACCCTCCAACGCTAAGCCCGTGATCGACCCAGCTGAAGTAGAAGGCTTCAAGAGCGCAGCAGCGACTTCCTCCTCCTCCTTCAAGTCCGCTACTACTTCATCATCATCCTCCCCCTTCCACGCGTCCTGAGGAGTCCCGGGCGGAGTCATCTTGACGCTCTCCATCCACCCATCAAAGTAACTCGACCCCCGACGGTGATTCCTCCCTCTCCCCAAGCTTCCACTCCCCAAATCGCTCTCCAAACGACCCAGCCCTTGCTCGAACAAGTCGTCGTCCCGATCCCTCGGGGATCCCAGCGCCATCGCCACCCTTTTCGAGAAAGGCGGGAGAGGGAAGTGACTCGCCTCCCTCCTCTCGGGGGACGTCGATCCGCCACGAGTGGGGAAAGGGATCGTCGCTCCAGGTGAGTGTCGAGGAGACCTCGAGCGGTTGAACTTGATGTCGCTCGAGGACGGTAACGGAGGCGGGTTCCACGTGTCCTGCAACGCTCGATTGGGATTCCACTCGCTCGCACCTCCTTTGCGGTTCAACGCTGCGCTCAAGTCGTACCGCGTCGAGAGCTGAGCGCCGAGCGAAGGGGGGAGGTCCATGGTAGGTTGAACGGGGCTCATCGAAGGTGACGATTGGTTCGACGACGAGGCAGGCAGAGACACCTAAACGTGCAAGACAAACCATTACACAGTTAGTCACCATCGCTAATCAGTAAAGGAATGCAAAAAAAGACGCACCTTGACCTTTCTCGCGGGCGCAGGCGTCCCAAAATGCTTAAACGTCGGCGCGTCCCGATCCTTCCTGAACACGGGTCCCTTAACGCCTCCTTCCGCACCGGCATCTCCCTCCAAGACGGCCCTCTCGAGCTGACAGCGCAAATCGGCCATCTGAATGTCCACGTTGTTCTTGGTGGGGGACCACTCCCTCCTCTCCTTCGTAGGCGATCCCAACCCCTTCGTCGGCGACCCACCCCTCACCACCACCACCTGCTGCTGCTGCTTCATCACGACGGGAACTTTCACCCTCTCGAACCGTACTTCATAATTCCCCCCACCATTATTATCCCACATCTCCACTCCAGCCGAATTGTACCTCACAGCGAGGAACATCCTCTTCTCCTCGATGCGGCTCATCACGTCTCCCAGCTTGACGCTGAACACGAAGCGATCGTGCGTGGTCGTCGTCGTCTCAGTGGTGGTGGTGGTGGCGTGCGATGCGGTGGAAGGGGAAGGAGAGGGTGGGGCAGACACGCTTTCCGCATAGCGCGCGACGACCTCGCTCGTCGTCTGCCACCAATCCAACGTGAACCGCGCCGCGACGCGTTTATCATACGCCAAATTCTTCACCACCACCGATCCTTTCAACGTCGTTCCATCCTCTCCAAGCACAAGACTCTCCATCTTCACACCCACGTCCACATCCTCTCAAAGGACCTTGGAATACGGTCCTCTCGCCTCCTCGACGCACTCGCACCCGCTCACGACCTTCACCACGACCTTCCCCACTTCCTCCTGAGCAACAGCAGCGGCGGTGGCAGCAGCTGCCCTCCTCCTCGGCCAATCCTCCTCCTCGGTCGTGCTTCCCCCCATCGGGTCGGGACTCCCGCTCCGACTCACAGCAGCAGGCTTCTGCTCCGCCAAGAACAACTTGACATGTTCCAACTGCTTGTCGAAATGTACGTTCTTGGGGTTCGGCGTGCTCGGTGCCGAGTTCCTACGGTACATCAATCCGGGAGCACCGCCAAACGACGACATGGACGACGCGGTTGTGCTGGTGGACGAGGAAGCCGTGGAGCCCATAGCAGCGGACTCGGACTCGCCCGGTCCGTACGTCCTCGATGTCCTCAAAGCAGGTTTAACGAGCTCTCCGGACTTCTTGCGGACGAGATGGACGTACGATGGCCCGACGGTGGCGTACTTCCTCCCGTCGGGCGTCGCGGCGCTCCAAGTCGAGGGAGACCCCGCTTCACCACCTGCCCCCGGAGCAGCGACGACTCCGGACGTGCCGCCCCTCGCGCGCTTGATCGCGTCCATGTTCAGGCGCAGGACGTTGCCTTGGCCCGCGACAACGGCTTGGTGGTGGAACTTCCTCGCTGCGAGCGGTTTCGCAGCGGACGAGGAGTCGCCGTGCTGTGGGTAGGGCGAAAGCGAAAGCGGGGATGGTGTCGCGGCGCTGGGACCAGACATCGTTGGTCCCGCCGTGGCGGAGTGCGCGAGGAAGTAAGAAGACGGGGAGTGAGCATAAGACGACGACGATGGTTGAGCGGCGGAAGTCGTAATTGATGGCGATGGTGTGGAGGAGGAGGCATCCATCGTGACAGCGTGTCGCATGATCTCTCCCCTCCTCCTCCCTACGGCAGCCATGTTGATGCCACCTTCTCCAATGGGAGAGGACATGGCGTATCCGCGGTGCTGCTGTGGCTGATTTTGCGGCTGCTGCTGTCCCTCCTCGTCCGACGACTGGGAGTTGGAGTCCGAGCCGGGTACGACGGTCGTAAAGTTTGTCGTCCTGACGCGTTTAACGTTCGCGAGGGACTCTGGCTCGCTCAGTACCCTCTGATCCACCGGTGTGGTCGTCGGAGGGTGGGGGAAGAGCTTGTCCACCGCGGGCGACGGCTGCGGCGTGACGAGTTTCGGTCGGACGTTGTTTAGTTTGCGACGAGGGACGGAAGGTAGGGCGTCGAGGGACGTGTTGCTATTGTAGTTGAACAAGGTCGCGGGGGAGGGCGAGGAGAGTGCGGGGGTGGTGATGATGTTGATTGAAGCGCGGTCCAAGAACGAGGAGAGCAGAGGAGAGGGAGCGGGGAGCATCCCACCCACGACCGGAGACGATGCAGCGGGAGTCGCGTAGGGCATTATTGTTGTGTTCGATGATGGTGATGCTGGTGATGAGGTAGAAGTGGTGGTGTTGTTGCTGGTAGGGGAGTGAAGCGACAGGCGTCGGACTCGGCTCGCAGACTGAATCGAAATGATGTTCCTTCTGGCGATGGGAGAATGTTGCTGATGATCTCCCCGTTCTAGTTGCGACGTGTCTGGGAGGGATGAGGACCCGAACGAGTCGTTGTGGCAGTCGTGGTATTGTTGGTCGTCGTCGTCCGCGGAGGAGAGGGAGTCGGGGGTGGGAGGCAAGACGTTGTCGAGGGAGAGGGACGGAGGGACGCCCAGGACGGTCGGGAGAGAGAGGTTCGGCAGGCGTAAGATTCGTCGAGGGATAGGAGCGATGATGGGTGAGTTGTCGTCGAAGGAGTAGGTGGTGGTTGGAGGACGGGGGGTGGATTTTGATGTGGACCGTTGACGACGCCATGGTAGGGCGGGCAGTTGGATGTTGGACCAGGAGCCCATCGTCAACGCAGGCATCGCGTGAAGAGGAAACGAAAGGAAGAAGAGAAGGGTAAAAACGTTAGAGTGAGCAAGACGAGTACTTTTGGGAAGGGGGGTAGGAGAAAGTGCGGGGGAACGTTTCCCTTTGGTTGGGACATACCTCACTCACTGACAGAACTTGCAAGATAGACTTTGTACGAAATGATTTGCTCAACAGTGTTCTCTGTGATGATGTACGCGTGGATATGAGGAGGGGAGGAAGAAGAGAACACTGCGGGCGAGAGAGAGAGAAGAGGGAAAGAGGGAAAGAGAGAGAGAGAAGAAGAGAGAGAGGCTTGTATATGTTTACCAGAGGAGGACCCCGATTGAGAACAGGACTGGACGTCAACCCACGCCAGGGAGAAACACTCACAATCCTCAAAATATCCCAAAGTGATGACCGGACAATCCTCCGAACCAAAGGCATCCTGTCCACGTAAACATCACCAAGCATCCTCCGCCTACCACTCCCTCGCCCAAACCTTCCTTATCCAGAGGCCATCTGTGGCTACTCTTATGCACTACTCATTCCATCGACATTATTCCCTACTCTTACGAGCATCTAATCCTGCTGCCTTGTTCGGCGTTAAGCATCGCCGCATGCCTTGCAGAGGACCCTAGCTCAGACCCTCGGTCACGTCACTGTCGTCCGTCGCCGTCTTCCCGCTCCACCTCACGGTCGCCGTAAAAACGCTATTCGTCAAACCTTCTTCTGGTTTCAGGTCACCCGACCGCCATTTCGTCGACGTGGTCAACCCAATTTAGAACCCTCTGCGTTGATGGCGTCACACCGATCAATGACACCCAGAGAGACGTCATGCCCGCGGTCAACTCAACCGACGCCCGATGCTCAACACACGACGCCTCCGAAGTTGCAAGTCTCTCGCAGTTCTCAACTCCCGACTTACACGCAACTCCGAACCCCTTTCAAACCCGAACCCCGACCGCCACACGCATGTGCACACACGCACACACCGCAACCCCCAATATCTCCCTCCAATTTTTCGCCAATTTATCTCACCC